>ML339607.1:22720-51651 GCA_005239505.1 Nicotiana paniculata | reverse complement strand
GAGCTCTAACTTAATACATAAGGATGTCTCAAAATACAATATTATTCATATATGCAAATGACAGTATATATGCAGGGATGGGACTTCAAGGGACAACGACGGTCATGCAACTCTACCATGAATCCTCGTGGTTAATGTGAGCCTTTATTGCCTAGGCCCGCTGCCTCTAACACCCGGATTTGCCCAATAATATGCAGAAGCATAGTATAAGTACACCACGATTGATATCAGCAAGTATCACAACTAACTTTGGTGAAGTAGTGACGAGGTTCAACTTATGTCATACTCACTAGCCAAATAACGTGTGTAATATATCAAAGACCGGCAGCAAAATGTATAATAGAAAACAATATCAACAATCTCTATCTAGAACATGTGATGCCAAATTAATGCAAGTAAAGGTTCATCTTGACACCATGCCATCAACTAAAAACACAACTATATGATGGCTCGTATCACAATAACAATATCCATTCATATCAGTCTGCCCTAACATAATGACAATATCCATCCATGTCACTCTGCCCTGACACAATAACAATATCCATCAATATCGCTCGGCCCTGACACAATAATACCCACTCATATCGCTCTGTCTTGACGTAATAACAATATCCATCTTATGGCTCATCTTTGACACAATAACAATATCAATCAGTATCGCTCCGGGCAATAACAATTGTCACAACCCTAAAATACCACCTTAGGAATCGTGATGACACCTAGTCTTTAAGACTAGGTAAGCCTAAAAATGGATGTGAAAAACAAATTAAATCCAAATAAATTATAAAACAACAATGGATAAGTGACATAGTATCACTAAAATGACCAAACCATAATACACCAAAATCGGTAGTACAGAATCATAAGCTCTACTGAGAGTGACTAGGAATATCCATTACATCATTGCTTTAGTGTCATGCCCCGAACCTGGGGGGCGAGACTGACACCCGGTGCCTCATCTATCCTGGCATACCAACTTGCATATAAGGGACGCTGAACATATAATGTAATACTTTTGCCATGGGGCCACATTGCAAGACAATTTGTGAAACAAAATATAAAAATGAACGGAAACTACCGCTGACTAAACATCAATATAAAGCAGGGCCGACAAGTCCGTCATAGCTACTATGATTGACAAACTAATAAAATATAAATAAAAGGCCTACAAGCCCAACATAATTCACTAACTGACAGGATATGCCTACAAGCCTCTACTCCTGGATGTACTGTGATCATAACAAGGCACCAGGTTTTCCACAACCTGCCCAGCCAGCTAGAGGTGGGGGTAGAGGTGCTAGAGGTGGAGGTGGAGGTCATAGAGGTGGAGCTCAGGCCACCAGAGGTGGAGGCCAGCCGGCAGCCGGCCGTCCCAAAGATATGGTTCAGGGTGGTAGGGCCCAACCCCGATGTTATGCTCTTCCAGCCAGGCCAGAGGTTGAGTCTTCAGATGCAGCCATTACATGTACTATTCGGGTTTGTGACAGAGATGCTTCAGTGCTATTTGATCCGGGGTCTACGTATTCGTATGTGTCCTCTTATTTTTCACCATAACTGGTCATGCCTAGTGATCCACTGAGTATTCCTGTTTATGTATCTACACTAGTGGGCGATTCTATCGCGGTCGATCGTTCTTGTGTTGTGGTGATTGGGGGTCTTGAGACCTGTGTTGATTTGTTTCTTTTAGGTATGGTCAACTTTGATGTTATATTAGGGATGGACTGGTTATCCCCATATCATGCCATCTTGGACTGTCATGCAAAGATAGTGACCTTAGCCTTGCAAGATTTGCCCCATTTGGAGTGGAAAGGAACTCCTGGTCATTCTGCCCGCAACATTATTTCGTACGTGAAGGCTCGGCATATGGTCGAGAAGGGGTATTTGGCTTATGTGCGCGATTCCAGTGTTGAGGTTCCCTCTATTGATTCGGTACCCGTGGTTCATGAGTTTTCTGAGGTCTTCCCTTTCAGACCTGCCGGGGATGCACCCGAAAAGGGATATTTTCTGAGTTGGCTCCTGGCACCCATCCCAATTATATTCCGCCGTATCGCATGGCCCCGCTAGAGTTGAAAGAGTTGAAGGAATAGTTGCAGGATTTGCTTGGGAAGGGTTTCATTAGACCTAGTGTTTCTCCTTGGGGTGCTCCAATATTGTTTGTGAAGAAAAATGATGGTTCTATGAGGATGTGCACTGATTACCACCAATTGAACAAGGTTACAATCAAGAATAAGTATCCACTGCCGAGGATTGATGATTTGTTCGATCAACTTCAGGGTGCTAAGGTATTTTCAAAGATAGACTTGATATCTGGCTAACATCAGTTGAGTATTAGGGCATCTGATTTCCCTAATACAGCTTTCCTCACTCGCTACAGACATTACGAGTTTTTAGTCATGTCATTTGGGTTGATAAATGCCCCAGCAGCTTTTATGGATTTGATGAACCGAGTGTTCAGGCCTTATCTGGACTCGTTCGTGATAGTCTTCATTGATGATATATTGATATATTCCCATAGTCATGAGGAGCACGAGCATTATCTCAGAGTGGTTCTTCAAACTCTGAAGGATAGTCAACTATATGCGAAGTTTTCAAAGTGTGAGTTCTGGTTGAGTTCAGTTTCATTCCTGGATCATGTCGTATCAGTAGAGGGTATTCAGGTTGACTCGAAGAAGATTGAGGCAGTCAAGAACTTGCCTATACCAGTATCAGCTACAGAGATTCGGAGTTTCTTGGGATTGACAGGCTATTATCGTCGGTTCGTGGAGGGGTTCTCATCTATTGCAGCCCCGATGACTAGGTTGACCCAGAAGGGTTCCCAGTTCAGATGGTCGGACGAGTGTGAGGCGAGCTTTCAGAGGCTCAAGATAGCTCTGACTACGGCACCGGTATTGGTTTTTCCCACAGGTTCAGGGCCTTATACAGTCTATTGCGATGATTCCCGTATTGGGCTTGGTGCTGTGTTGATGCAGGATGGCAAGGTCATTGCTTATGATTTGAGGCAGTTGAAGATTCATGAGAAGAACTATCCAGTGCATGATTTGGAGTTGGCATCCATTGTCCACGCATTGAAGGTTTGGAGGCACTATATATATGGCGTGGCGTGTGAGGTGTACACGGATCATAAGAGTCTTCTGTACTTGTTCAAGCAAAAAGAGTTGAATTTGAGGCAGAGAAGGTGGTTGGAGTTGTTGAAAGATTATGATATTACCATCTTATATCACCCGAGGAAGGCCAATGTGGTGGCCGATGCTTTGAGTAGGAAGTCAGCTAGCATGGGCAGTCTTGCTTTTATTCCGGTCAGTCAGAGGCCACTTGCTTTGGATGTTCAGGCTTTGTCCAATCGATTTTTGAGGTTTGATATTTCTGAGCCTAGCCGAGTGTTTGCTTGTACGGTCGCTCGTTCTTCATTATTGGAGCGTATCCGTGATCGACAGTTTGATGATTCGCATTTGTGTGTCCTTAGAGACACGGTGCAGCGCAGAGGTGCCAAGAAGGTGACTTTAGATGATGATGCCATTTTGAGATTGCAGGGAAGAGTTTGTGTGCCTAATGTTGATGGGATTCAAGAGTTGATTTTAGAGGAGGCTTATAGTTCCCGGCACTCTATTCATCTGGGCACCGCGAAGATGTATCAGGATATGCGGCAGCATTATTGGTGGCGTAGAGTCAAGAAGGATATTATGGCATATGTGACACGGTGTTTGAATTTTCAATAGGTTAAGTATGAGCATCAGAGGCCTGATGGTTTATTTTAGAGGTTTGAGCTTCCCGAGTGGAAGTCGGAGAGGATCACTATGGACTTCGTTACTGGACTTCCGTTGACCCGGAAGAAGTTTGATGCAGTTTGGGTCATTGTTGATAGGCTGACCAAATCATCGTATTTCATTCCTGTGGCAATATCCTATTCATCCGAGAGGTTAGCTTAGATTTATGCCCAGGAGATTGTTCCCCTTCATGGTGTGCCAATATCTATCATTTCGGACTGGGGCGTGCAGTTTACCTCGCATTTATGGAGAGCAGTTCAGTGAGAGTTAGGCACCCAGGTTGAGTTGAGTACAACATTTCATCCTCAGACAGATGGACAGTCCGAGCGGACTGTTCAGATATTGGAGGATATGTTCCAAGCTTGTGTTATTGACTTTGGGGGATAATGGGATCAGTTCTTGCCTTTAGCAGAGTTTTCCTACAAAAACAGCTACTAGTCGAGTATCTAGATGGCTCCCTATGAGGCTTTATATGGTAGGTGGTGTCGATTTTTGGTTGGATGGTTTGAGCCGGGAGAGGCTTGGTTGTTGGGTACAGATTTGGTTCAGGAGGCCTTGGACAAGGTCAGGATCATTCAGGATAGGCTTCGTACAGCTCACTCCAGGCAAAAGAGTTATGTTGATCGTAAGGTTGGAGATATGGATTTCATGGTTGGTGAGCGAGTATTGATCTGAGTGTCGCCTATGAAGGACGTGATGAGATTTGGGAAGAAGGGCAAGCTTAGACCTAGGTTCATTTGTCCGTTTGAGATTCTTGATCGAGTGGGAGAGGTGTCTTATAGACTTGCATTGCCACCTAGCTTATCATCAGTATATCCAGTTTTTCATGTGTCCATGCTTTGGAGGTATCACGACGATCTAGCCCACGTGTTAGATTTCAACACTGTCCAATTGGACAAGGACATATCTTATGAGGAAGATCCGGTAGCTATTCTAGGCCGACAGATTCGTCAGTTGAAATCCAAGAGTTTCCCTTTTGTTCGTGTTCAGTGGAGAGGTCAGCCTCCTTAGGCATCGACCTAGGAGTCCGAGTCCGATATGTGTAGCCGTTACCCTCATTTATTTCCTGACTCATGTACTTCTTTCTTCTATCCATTCGAGGACGAACATTTGTTTTAGATGTGGAGAATGTGACGACCCAAAGGGTCATCACCTATTTTATTACCCCATTCCGTACTCCCGAGGCCTTGAAAATCTCATTTGTAGTTGCCTCGATTTGCATGCACAGTCCGGGCGCGTAGCCGGACAACTTAAATATGAAATGTTGTGAAAAATGCTAAGATTTAATATTACAATGAATAAATTTGACTTCGGTCGATATTTTGGATAAACGGACCCGGACCCGTGATTTGACGGTCTCAGAGGGTCCGTAGGAAAATATGGGACTTGTGCGTATGCCCGGAACAAAATCTGAAGTCCCAAGCCCGAAGAATGAATTTTTGAGTAAAAAATATTTCCTGAAAATATTTAAGGGAAATGAAAATGAAATCTAATTAGAAAGTGATGGTATCAGGCCCGTATTTTAGTTTCGACGCCCGGTACATGTATTATATATGGTTTAGGCACTTTCTGTAAAGTTTGGTTGAAAACGGATTTCGTTTGACGTGTTTCGGACAAAACAAAAATGGAAAATTTGATGTTTTATGAAATTTGCTAAAATTCGTGGATTTTGAGGTTTAATTCGATGTTTATGATGTTATTTTGGCAATCTGATCGCACGGATAAGTTCATAGGATGTTTTTGAGATAGTGTGTATATTTTGTTTGGAGCCCCGAGGGCTCGGGTGAGTTTTGGATAGACCACAGATTGCATTTTTGAACTTGGAAATTTGCTGGTGCAACTGATCTGCTGGCTTCAAATTTGCGAAGCCAACATCGCAAATGCGAGCTATTCATCGCAAATGCGAAGGTGCCCTTGCTGGCCAGGGATCGCAAATGCGACCATGTTGTTCGCAAATGTGAGTATGGGACCATCGCAAACACGACATTTCTGGTCGCAAATGAGAAGTCCCTCATTTTGCTCAGTGTTTGCAAATGCGAACTATGCATCACACTTACCATGTCAGGGGTGTTCGCAATTGCGAACCCCTGTTCGAAATTCCAATGCCATCCAGTAGCCTGCACTGTACAGAACCAAAATTTTACTCCATTTTTCATATTTTCTCAAACTCAAACACACTTAGGCGATTTTTCCAAGAACAAGACTTCTTCCAAATCATTTTTAAGTTGGTTTTTACTCAATTATTTCAATCATTAACATCATTTAACATGTTTTCAATTTAAAATCAAAGATTTCCTTGGGTGAAAATTTGATGTTTGTGGTAGAACTTAGATTTTTCTGAAACTGGGATTTGAGTGGGTGATTGACCTCCGATTTAGGAGATTTTTATATGGCTAGACTCGTGAGAGTACGAGGGTTCTGAAAATGTAAACTTTATCCGAATCCGAGAGGCTGGCTTGAGGAGTGTTTTGGTCATTTTACCTAATTTTGTGTCGTAACTCTGAATTAAATAGTAGAATCAGTTGCTTGAGATGTTATTTACAATATGAAATTGATTTGAATAGATTTGGGCCATTTGGAGTCGGATACTCATGGAAAACGTGTGGTTTCGGGTTGATTGCTATACTTTGGACCCAAGGTAAGTGTTTGGTCTAACCTTAGCTTGAGGGAATAGGAGTTGAATATAATTTGCTACTTGCTAATTGTCAAATATGATGTATAGGCATGGTGACGAGTATCTATACATTGGTGTCTAGCATGACTGTGAGTCCTTATATTGTGAATATTCTGATTTTATGGTAATTTCCATTCTTAATTGATGATTTTTATATGTTGTGAAGAATATGTGAAGGGAATTGTAATCTTTAAACACTGTTGGAGCATTGGCTCAGATTGTAATAAAAATGATGAAGATATATGAGATAATTGTACCCTTTGGAGCATTGGCTCAGATTGTAATACGAATGATGAAGATATATGGGATAATTGTATCTTTTGGAGCATTGGCTCAGATTGTAATGCGAATGATGAAGGTATATGAGATAACTGTATCCTTTGGAGCATTGGCTCAAGTAATAGCGTAAATTATAAAATGAAGGGAGAGAAAGAGAAAGAGCTACTAAAATATACCTTTGCCGGGTCATTGTTGCTTTTGATATTGTCTCCCTTATTGGGATGTTGAGATTACTATTATTGTTCCCTTGCCGGGATTTAATTGTTTAATTGATGTTACCTTGCCGGGATTTCCATTTTTACTCTATTTATTTCCTTGCCCTTGTTTGTGATTGTTGTTTGGGTGAGGAAGAGTGTTAAAGCACAAAGGGTGATGCCGTGCCATGTTATATTTATTATGCACGAGGGGACATTCCGTGCCATGTTTATATTTATTATGCACGAGGGGACATTCCGTGCCACGTTTAAATTTATTATGCACGAGGGGACATTCTGTGCCATGTTTTACATTGCTTATGCACGAGGGGACTTTCCGTGCCATGTTTTACATTGATTATGCACGAGGGGACATTCCGTGCCATGTTTTACATTGATTATTCACGAGGGGACATTCCGTGCCGTGTTTATATTGATTATGCACGAGGGGACATTCCGTGCCATGTTTTACATAGTTATTATGCATGATGGGACATGTCGTGCCGCATCTTTCATTGTTTAATTTGTGTTTTCATTTCCCATTATTATTTTTAGATATTTTAGACTGTTGTTTTCTACTCTGTCATTTCAGTATTTGCTATCTCTTACCCCCAACATGTTCTCCCCATAATTGTATTGTTGTTTAGTTTCTGCGATACTATTGAACTGCACAGGTACACTTTGTTGTCGTGTCTTAGCCTCGTCACTACTTCGCCGAGGTTAGGCTCGGCACTTACTCAGTACATGGAGTCGGTTGTACGTATCCTACACTTGCACTTCTTTATGTTGTGCAAATTATGCAGCCGGACCTGGAGGACATCATTAGTGGGAGTGTCTTCCAGCTTATCCTAGAGGCCTCAAGGTATACCCGCTGGCGTTCGTGGTCCTTGGCATCTCTTCAATCCCTTTGATTTCACTTTTGTCTTGTTTGTCTTCCTCTAGTTTCAGAGACAGCTATGTATTCTCTTTTTCGACATGTATTTAGCACTCTTGTAGACAGTTCGTGAGTTTGTGACTCCAGGTTTTCGGAAAATTTAAGCGTTGTTGCATTATGTTATCCTTATTTAGATTGAAACCATATTTATTTCCGCTGCTAAATTGTGAACGATTTACTTTATCCTATTAAATTTATGTTAATATGCTAGTTTATCTATGTACGCTGGCTTGTCTAGTGGGTTCAACGTTAGACGCCATCACGGCCCAATGGTTGGATTTCGGGGCGTGACAAGAGTGTTGTCCATGTGCCTCCTAATTTAATTGTCTAAAGGCAAGAGTCACTTAAATCTTCCTCCACTTGCTGCCATGTAGGGGGGCTTTGTCCCCACCTACAATTATCCACAAATCTTTAATTACATGGTTAATCTCCCGTTAAACCAATAATTAACCAATTACCCACATAATTAAGAATGATCTCAAATTACTTAAAATACTACTTATTTTTAATACACTTTATACATCATACTATCATGATTATATGGTACTTTGTATGGTACTAGTCCATAAATATCGGGTATTATAGCTCGGACCGTATTTTATCCCAAATCGACAACCTTCAATGAAAGTCATTTTCTTTGATTCATTTACCCTTTTTCTTTCACAGAAATTACTTATTGATTGTTATAAATAGCATAAATGCTTATAATCTCAAGAAAATATCATCCCCGAGTCTACGTTAATTAACCGAATATGAAACTTTAACGTATGAAAATGCAAGATGTAACATTTAGAATGAAATTAAACATTAGTAAGGTAATTCTTCAGAAGGTAACTTCGAGGACTGCGAGTGTAATGGCAGGCATACCTTGAAGTCTCCACAGCAAATCTCAAATATTTAGCTAACGCCCGACACGCTTCGAGGTACCTAGATCTGCACGAAAATATGCAGAAGTGTAGTATAAATATACCACAATGATAGCCAGTAAGTATCAAGACTAACATCGGTAGAGCAATAATGATGTACATGTCAAGACGCTCACTAGACATGAAAACATATGCAAGATATTAATATAATGTTAACAATGGAAAGAATATCAATATAAAGCTAACAATGGAAAGAATATTAATCTAAATCTAGGATTGGAAAGAATATTAATAAAAAGCTAATAATAAAAAGTAAAAATAATGCATGACAACAAAGAGTAAACATGTGATAAAGTAGCTAGATAATCAGAACATAGTTAAAAAAATGAAAGTGACATCAATTAAAGAAAACAAATGACAGTCCAAATAATCAAACCATTCCAACACAAGGGTTTCAACAAAAATCATCCACACCTCATATTCACAAATCACAAATCTTCCTTATAATGCCGCGTGAGCTTTATATTTAATTAAAATATATTTTTCCTGAAATACCTTCATGCATTTTATCCCCCTTATCTCGTCACATGTGCCTCAAATGAAGTAATTTCCTTTACCAGAAACACACGAATAAATCCCTCTTATCTCGCCGCATGCACATCAAGAATACCACCCTTATGCCGCCACATGCACATGTCATCACAACACAATAATCATATCGCACCGCACATGTCCATATGCCACAATATTTTCCAAAACAATAATACCAATATCCCAATGATACATAACCCATGGCTCCACAACAATATATACAAGGGTCTCAACAACAACACAATGAAACGAAAGAATATACTCTACAATAAAAGATAATACATGTAATAACAACTTCAATAACATGCAAAAAATTAACTCAACAATGAATGATATAGCATGTAATAACAACTTCAATTAAATGCATATAAGTATCTTAAGAGTCTAAATCGGTCAATTTCCACATATAAGCCTGTGTACACAATTGTCACCTCATGTACACGTCTTTCACATAATTCAAATAGTGAAATTAGATCAAATCCAACAGAGTAGTCCCTCCCTCACACAAAATTAGGCAAGATACATACCTCAATTAGGCCAACTAAACACTCAAAAATGGTTTTTCCTTTAAAATTCGTCACACTCCATATTTTCATACGTAAGACTACGTCGTAACTCAATTGATGTAAGCTCAAAAATGACATCATATTCGGAAAGCTTACAAAGTTAGTTAATCATGTTAACGTGGAGGTTAAAAATATTTAAGATCATGAATACTAAGTACCAAGTGGTTTTGAAGGCTTAGAAGCTAAATGAATTGACGAAAATAAGTGTCGTCGAAAGTTGGCAAGTTTGGAATGTTATAACATGTACTTTTGGGGTGAGACTAGGGTGCTTAAAATTACAAGGAGATTATGTTATGAGTTATTTTAGTCATATTATAGTCGTGTGTTACATTTTAAAGTCAAGCGAGTTGTGAACAAAAGTAGGAAAAGGTCATCACAAGTTACATACATAATTTGCTGAAAATTAGGCAAATGTAGCTGAGCTTCTACCAGTATACTTGGAATTACGTGATGATCCACATATCACATTGATGATATACGAGTTTAATTTCTAACTCATTAAAATGTATGTCGATACGACATTGGAGTAGAAAGATATTTGCAGTTTTGCAAGACTATGCAGACTGCATAGGTGACAAGAAGTTGTGTCACTAAAGCTTTTTAGCGATACATTTATGTGTTATATGAGGTATTTTTGGGACATATTATATACCAAATTGAAGGTCTTGGAATGTAGTTTGTAACTCTTTTAGCCATTTGTTCATACGTATAAGGCCTCGAAAATCTTTCCTAAAACTCGGGGTTTCGTGGTGCCGAGGTAGGCGTATGTATTAATGAAGTCTATTGGTTGAATGATATGAAAAGGAATGTGGAGGACTTTGTGGCAAGGTGTCCGAGTTGTCAGCAAGTAAAGGACGAACACCAACGGCTTGGTGGGTTTGCACAAAACTTAGAATTCCAAAGTGGAAGTGGGGAACTATTAATATAAACTTTGTGGTGGAACTGCCACGCACTCTGCGTAAGTTTGACTCAATTTGGATGATTGTGGATCAACTCACGAAATCAACACACTTCTTGCCAGTTAAATCTATCGACACATCAGAACAATATACTCAGTTGTATATTAAGGAAATAGTTTGGTTGCATGGCACTCTAGTTTCTATAATTTCTGATCGAGGGGCTCATTTCACAGCCAACTTTTGGAAGAAATTTCAGCAAGGCTTGGGTACTCAGGTTAATCCTACTACACCCTTTCATCCAGAGACCGACGGGCAGGTAAAGCGAACTATTCAGACGCTTGAGGATATGTTGTGTTCTTGACTTCAAGGGTAGCTGGGATGATCATTTCCCACTCATAGAATTTGCTTACAACAACAACTAGCATGCTAGTATTCAGATGGCACCATTAGATGCGTTATATGGTAGGAGATGTAGATATCCTATTGGCTGGTTTGAGGTTGTGGAAGCTGAGTTGATAGGACCAGACCTCGTGCATCAGGCTATGGAAAAGCTTAAGCTCATTAAAGATCGATTGACAAAGGCCAGAGTCGTCAAAAGTCCTACTCGGACATTCGTCGCAGAGATTTGGACTTCAAAGAAGATGATTTGGTATTCTTGAAGGTTTCCCGTATAAAGGGTATAATGCGGTTTGGAAAGAACGGAAAATTGGGTCATAGGTATGTTTGACCGTACATAATCATTCAAAGGATTGGTCAGGTGGTGTACAAGCTTGAGCTACCACCTGAGATGTCATTAGTACACTCAGTATTTCATGTGTCTATGTTGAAGAACGTATTCGGAGATTCATTGCTTATCGTACTGAGGGTGCAACGATTCCTCAAACTGATATTCTGGTTCCACCTCCAGCCCTAGTTTCTGGTTCCGGTATTTTTGATGGGGATCTTAGGGGAGCCATAAAGATGTTGACACTGATAAGGGCTTCCCAAACAAAGAGATCAAATGTTGCACCCACTTCATCTAGCGAACAAAGGGATTCTACTGGTTCTAGGGTGAACATATTTCTTCAGTTAGATCCTCTAGTGTTCACGGGTGCTAGTCTCGAGAACGACACCCAGGACATCATTGATGAGATGCACAAGACTCTCTGAGTTATGCGCGCTACTGAGATAGAGGGAGTGGAGTTGGCCGCCTACCGCCTAAAATGGGTGGCCTATTCTTAGTTTGAGCTGTGGGAGGACTCCCATGAGGAGCGGAGCCTTTCAGCGAGGTGGCGTGAGTTTGCTGATCCCTTCATGGACCATTCCTTGGCTGCCGAGACTAGGGTATCCCATGCCGAAAAATTTGAGAACCTTAAATAAGGTAGCAAGAGAATGTCGGAGTACCACATGGAGTTCGCGCGCCTGTCGAAGTATGCTATTCACATGTCACGTACGATGTAGGCTAGAGTACATCGATTTTGCGAAGGGCCTTAGCCTCTTGGTTATAAATGAGGTCGCTACAACTGCCTTGAAATCTAACATGAACTATGGGAATATGGTGGCATTTACTCAAGCTACAGAGAACCGTAAATTGAAGAACAAAAATAAGCGAGAGGGCAGCAGTAAGGCCCAGCCCACGAGCAACCTTGGAGATTCATTTGGTGGTGGTAGGTCATCATTCAGGGGAGGGTCTTCAGGGCCATCTTAGTCATTTTCTTAGTCTTCAGTCAGTGCACCACTATTAGGGCCCAATCAGTAGCAGGGGAGTCATTTCAGTCCCAGTCAGGGCAATAGGGGACCCCACAACCAGCGCCAATTAGGAGGGAGATTCCAACAGTAGCGGAGGCCCCCATGCCCCATGTGTGGGAATATTCACTTGGGGATTTGCTACATGGACCTATCCATATGCTACTGGTGTGGATTGAGGGGTCATATTCAGAGTGAGTGTCATTCATCCGCCATGGGTGCAGGCAGGGGCACAACACATCCATCCAATTCTGCATCTATTATATCCTAAGCACCCCCTCTAGCTCGAGGCACTCCAACACCCGTAGGGTGTGGTGCAACTAGGGGTGATGCGCAGTGTTTGGGAGGACCCAACCGTTTCTATGCTATGAGTGGTCGCCAAAGTGCAGAGGCTTCTCCAGACATTGTCACATGTATATTGACTATCCAATCTCATGACATGTATGCTCTTGTTGATCCCGCTTCCACTTTGTCCTATGTTATTTCTTATGTTACTATGGAATTTGGGATAGAACCGGAAGAACTTCATGAGTCGTTCTCTATATCTACTCTTGTTGGCGAATCTATTATGGCCGCATAGGTTTATAGGGGTTGTGTTGTCATGGTACGTGGTCGGGATACTGTAGCTGATCTAATTAAATTGGGGATGGTTTATTTTGATGTAATAAAGGGAATAGATTGACATTATTCATGTTTTTCCAAGCTCGATTGCCGAACTAGAACTGTGAGGTTTGAATTTCCAAATGAGCCAGTTGTTGAATGGAAGGGGATAATGTGATGCCAAAAGGTAGGTTTATTTCTTACCTTAAGTACACGAAGATGATTAACAAAGGGTGTATCTATCATTTGGTATGGGTCGCAGACACCGATGCTAAGGCACCTATACTAGAGTCTATTCCAGTTGTGAATGAATTTCCGGAGGTCTTTACTGAGGAGCTCCCTGGTATTCTGCCAGACAGAGAGATTGATCTTCGGATTGATGTCATGCCAGGCAAGCAACCTATACCTATTCCGCCGTACAGTATGGTACCAGCTGAATTGAAGGAGATAAAGGAACAATTGAAAGATTTATTAGAGAAGGGTTTCATCCAACCGAGTGTGTCACCCTAGGGCACACCAGTTATCTTTCTAAGAAAGAAAGATGGGTCATTAATGATGTGTATTGACTGTCAGTAGCTCAACAAAGCCACAATAACGAACAAGTACCCATTACCAAGAATAGATGATTTGTTTGATCAGCTACAGGGTGCTAGGTACTTTTCCAAAATTGATTTACAGTTCGGGTATCACAAATTGAAGATCAGGGAGCAGGATATTCCGAAAACAACTTTTAGGACTCGGTATGGACACCTTGAATATCTTGAAATGTATTTTGGGCTAACAAATGCCCTAGCAGCTTTCATGGATCTTATGAATCAGGGTTTTTGCCTTTTCTTGACTCCTTTGTGATAGTGTTCATTGACGATATTCTTGTATGTTCACGAAGTCGAGAGGACCATGCCAATAATCTCATGGTCGTTCTGCAGACTCTTCATCAGCACCAATTGTACGCGATGTTTTCAAAATGTGAATTTTTTCTTGAATCTGTCAGATTCTTGGGTCATGTCATCTCCAAAGAAGGATTTAAGGTTGATCCTCAAAAGATTGCAGTTGTGAAGAATTGGCCTAAACCTACAACTCCAATAGAGATTCGCAGTTTCAGGGATTGCGGGGTATTACAGAAAGTTTATGGAAGGGTTATTTACTATTTCACCTCCGTTGACTAAGTTGACATAGAAGGACATTAAGTTTCAATGTTCTGATTCTTGTAAAAAGAGCTTCCAGGAGTTAAAATTAAGATTGACTACGACACTGGTGTTGACCCTACCTTAGGGTACAAATGGGTTTATGGTATATTGTGATGCTTCAAGGATTGAGTTTGGGTGTGTATTAATGCAAGATGGTAAGGTTATAGCTTATTCTTCTAAGCAACTCAAGAATCGTGAAAAGAACTATCCAACACATGACTTAGAACTTGCGGCAATGGTTTTGAATTGAAGATTTTGCGTCATTATTTGTACGGGGTCCACGCGAATGTATTCATGGACCACAAGAGACTTTAATATATTTTCAAACAGAAGGAGCTGAGTCTGAGGCAAAGAAGATGGCTTGATATACTCAAAGGTTCGGTCATCGATATTCTATATCATTCGAGGAAGGCTAATGTTGTGGCGGATGCTCTTAACCAGAAATCTATGGGAAGTTTGGCTCACTTGGAGTATATCAGAGGCCGTTGGTTAGGGTAGTTCACCAGTTAGCTAGCTTGGGAGTTTTTCTTGCGGACTCTAGTGAAGGAGGGGTAATTGTGCGAAATAGGGCTGAATCATTGCTTGTTGTGGAAGTCAAAGAGAAGCAATATGACGATCCATTGTTCGTACAAATGAAGGAGGTGATTCATAAACATAAAAATATGGCTTTTCTCTTGGCATAGATTATGGTACACTAAGGTACGAAAGGAAGCTATGTGTTCCAAATATAGATGGTCTCTGGGAAAGAATCATGACCAAGGCCCACAGTTCCAGGTATTCCGTACACCCAGGATCTACAAATACGTATCATGGTCTCAAGGAAGTCTATTGGTGGAATGACATGAAAAAGGAATGGGGTGGCCTTTGTGGCAAGGTGTCCCAGTTGTCAGCAAGTAAAGGCCGAACACCAACAACCTGGTGGGTTGGCACAAAACATAGAAATTCCAATGTGGAAGTGGGAAATTATTAATATGAACTTTGTGGTAGGACTACCGCGCACTCCGCGCAAGTTTGACTCAATTTTAGTAATTGTGGATTGACTCAAAAAATCAGCATAATTCTTTCTAGCTAAATCTACCAACACAGCAGAACATTTTGCTCAATTGTATATCAAGGAAATAGTCAGGTTGCATGGCACACCGGCTTCTATCATTTTTGATCGCGGGGCTCAACTCACAACTAACTTTTGGAGTAAACTTTAGCAAAGTTTGGGTACTCAAGTGAATCTTAGTACAACCTTTCATCCACTGACCGACGGGCAGGCAGAGCGAACTATTCAGACGCTTGAAGATATGTTGCGTGCTTGTGTTCTTGAGTTCAAGGGTAGTTGGGATTACCATTTTCCACTCATAGAATTTTCTTAGGACAACAACTATCATCCTAGTATTCAGATGGCAACATTTGACACGTTCTATGGTAGGAGATGTAAATCTTCCGTTGCAAATATTTGGAGTTCAAAGAAGATGATTGGGTATTCTTGAAGGTTTCCCTCATGAAGGGTATAATGCATTTTGGAAAAAATGGAAAATTGAGTCCGAGGTATGTCTGGCAGTACAAAATCATTCAAATGATTGGTCAGGTGGAGCACAAGCTTGAGCTATCTCTTGAGATGTCTTAGTACACCCAATATTTCATGTGTCTATGTTAAATAAAGTAGTCAGAGAACCGTCGCTTATCGTACCAGTGCAGACTATTGAGGCTAATGAGGAAATGTCATATGAAGAAATTCCCATTGCCATTTTTGATAGGCAAGTCCAAAAGTTGCGGAATAAAGAGATTGCCTCCGTGAAGGTGTTATGGCAAAACCAACAGGTTTAAGAGGATACTTGGGAGGACGAGAAAGAGATGAAGAAAAAGTATCCTTACTTGTTTGAATAACTATGTAATCTTTCTATGAAACTGTCGCCTATGAATTTTTGTATCACTTGTTCAGTTGATGTAAATGTGTTCCTTTCAGATTACATGTTAGTTTTGAGGCTATGTTTGGTGTTGTTTTGTGTGATGTTACGTCATTGGATTATGTATATATTGTTAGGATGTGTTTCTGGGGTTCTCTGGCAGGTGGATAGGGTCACTTACAGGGGAAACACTAGTGAAATTTTTTGAAATTTAGGAAGTTAGTCAAATTTGGGACTGCTAGTGTGTGGTATGGAAATTGAGTCGCATCAGATGCTAATAGTGAACCTTTACCCTCATTTGAGGATGAATGATCTTAAGTGGGGGAGGATGTAAGGCCCCGTAAAATCTTTCCTAAAACCCGGCGTTTCATAGTGCCGAGGTAGGCGTATGTATTAATGATAGTCGCAGTTCGGACTTTTTGGGTAGAATAGTGTGGTGGGGAGTTGAAGGAAAATTTTAGGCAGAAAAGGGCATTCTGCGGCCAATTATGCGGCCGCATAATCACTCTGTGGGCCGCAAAATGGCGGCAAAGCGAGGTAGTCATTTTGGCCATTTTTGGATATCATTTCGTGGACCATTATGCTACCGCAAAATAATTTTGCGGGCCGCACAGTAACCGCATAACCATCTTGGAAAGTTTACAAAGGGAGTTTCTGCGGCGCATTGTTTGATCACAAAACAGGTCTTCAGACCCCATAACGGTCGTAGAATGGAGCAGACAAGCCCAGTTCCGGAGGGCCATTTCATGGACAAAAAAAGCATTATAAAGTCGCATATGCGACTGCAGATCCTATCCCTGAGCTTCATTTTTGGGTTCTTATAACCCGACCCTACTTCGATTAAATAGACGCAATGGACCATTTTTGAGCTAAAACCTAATATTTTGAGAGTGAGAGAGTGCCCTATAGTGGGGGAGTGAACTTCAACAAATTGTCCTTCAACTCTTGCTATTAACAAGGAATACTCACTAGGTCTTAATCCTAAGAGGTAAGATTCTACACCCTAACCCTTAATTTCGAGATTCAACTAAAAATGGGTAATTACAAGAAAATCCTTGGGTATGAGTGTTGTTTATTTTGCATGTATGTGTTATCAAAGTGTTTAGGAAGGTTCTAAGCTAAAAATGGTAAATAATGGGTTGTGGGATAATGGAATCTCCATGAAAGGACCTTGAAACCTTAATGCACACCTACTGTTTGATAAAATTCTCAAATGAGCTAGAACCATGATCATCTTCCTAATTTTGGTTCAACTTGTTATATTTCTAAAATATATTGAAGTGACTACGAATTCCGGGACAATTTAGATTTAAGGAAGCTCAATTGTTGTATGTTGGCTAAACTCGTTTCTTAGAATTATATCCCACGGTGTTCATGTAAGTTATGTAAGAACCTAGTTGGTCATTATGAACTTGGCTATTCCAATGAAAGTTTTGTTCTTTGAGTATGGTGTTTGAGGTATAGCCAGGGCCTTGTTGCTGGAACTATAATTATACTCTGTTGTATCACATTGAGGCTCTGTAGACATAGTGTGGGTGGTATGTTGGTATGGGGATTGTCAAATTGGTAATGTTGTAATTTTATCACATGTTCCACATCAATCTAGGAAAGAGTATGTATTTTGAAACATATAAATGATGTAACTACTAATAACGAATTTGAGTTGTTGTTTACTTAAACCTCCTCACAGCATAATTAATGAATTGGATGTCACTGTTATTTCTAAGCAAGTTCGGGTATAAGGTATTGTACATGCTTTCTCAGCCGGGTTATCTCGGTTGAGCGACGGTCGCGCTCCCCGAGTTTTGGGCGTGACAATACGATATTTGGATAAAAAGATATAAGCGTTGGAAGAAGGGCCAATGCTAGGATGCAAAGGTAGCACTTCTTTGACTTTTCAAAAGGTTATATATATATATATATATATATATATAAGTTTTAAATCGTCTGTCTCTTTATTTTTTCATAAAACACGATCAGAGCACCCCCACAAACTTACCCTTAATCTCTCTAGAAGTGTTAAAAATAATATTAACATCCCGAGTACTAAAGCAAGAAGCGATAACATTAGAATGATTCCTACAAAGTAAGTATCACTATATCGGCTCACTTTTTCTTTCTAGTTTGAGTTTTGGAAGGTACTTCATAGTTACGAAAAGGCCTACTTTCTATATATAAGATTTTAAATATAAAGGAAGGTTGATAAATTTGTTTCCTAATAGTGATAACTCATGGAACGGTGATCGGAAGTCTTGAGTTCCATTTATTTCACTTTTAATGGACTGTTTTGTAATCTACTCGCATTGGAATCTTGTTGATGTTTTATTAGGTTCTGGAGGAAAAATGATATAGAGAAACACCACATAATGATGTGATAGTGGGCTGATCGTCTGTCGTTACTATTTTTAGGTTGTTTGACACTACTTTGGTTGCCGTTTTATGGATGAAGTGATTAGGGTGTGTGGGCTGTTTTGTGGTATATTGTGATGGAGATAAGGTTAAAAAATGATGCATACATGTTATTGTTATGTGTTCATGTTATTTTTGTTGGTATATGGTATTGGAGTAGGTCCTTGTTACAAGGGGAATGCTGCCCAAATTTACGTAAATGAGATACTAATTTAAGTTACAGATTTAGCCTTTACTCAACACTGATTTTGAATCTCCTTATGTTGTGGTAGATTGAGTTGAGTTATTTGCAGAATTGTTTAGATGGTATTAAGGACTCAACATAGTTAAGGTATGTTAAGGCTAAACTTTTCCTTCATTTTAGCATGATCCCGTTAATACATGCGTTTAATAACGAGGCATAAAGAAAAGTTTGTACTTCTGAATTTATGTACATTATCCTAGTCTCATAAGTTACAGTATTCTCCCTTATCGGAACTTTATATTCAATTGAGTAATGTCTTATTCCAGTATATATATATATATATAAAGGGGACGGCGATCGAAAGTCGTAAGTTCCATTTATTTCACCTTTAGTGGATTGTTTTGTAATCTACTCGCATTGGCCTCTTCTTGATGTGTTATTGGCTTCTGGAGGAGAAAATATATGGAGAAACACCACATAACGATGTAATAGTGGGATGGTTGTTCGTTGTTACTATTTTTAGGTTGATTGACACTACTTTGGTTGCCGTTTTATGTATGAAGTGATTAGGGTGTGTGGGCTATTTTGTGGTATATTGTGATAGAGGTAAGGTTGAAAAATGATGCATACATGTTGTTATTGTTGTGTTTTTGTTATTTTTGTTGGTATATGGTATTGGAGGAGGTCCTTGTTACAAGGGGGATGCTGCCCAAATTTACATAAACGAGCTACTAGTTTATGTTACGGATTTAGACTTTACTCGGCACTGATTTTGAATCTCCTTATGTTGCGGTATATTTAGTTGAGATTTTTGGAGAATTGTTTTGATGGTATTAAGTACTCAAAGGAGTTAAGGTATGTTAAGGCTAAACCTATCCTTTATTTTGGCATGATCATGTAACTACATGCATTTGATATTGAGGCATAAAGAGAAGTTTGTACTCCTGAATTTATGTACATTATCATAGTCTCATAAGTTGCAGTATTCTCCCTCATCGGGACTTTATACAATCAATTGAGTATTGTCTTCTTCTAGTCAATATATATATATATATATATATATATATATATATATATATCAAGGGATGGTGATCGAAAGTTGTGAGTTCCATTTATTTCACTTTTAGTGGACTATTTTGTAATCCACTCGCATTGGCCTCTTGTTGATGTTTTATGGACTTTGGAGGAGAAACGATATGGAGAAATACCAAATAATGATGTAATATTGGGCTGGTCGTTTGTGATGACCCAAAAGGTCATCCCGTATATTCTAGCTAATTATGTGTTCTGAGGTTGTGAAAACCTCTTTTTGTCTCACCTCGATTTGCGTGCGCAGCCCGGGCGTGTGCCAGGAAGCCTTTATGTGAAAACTGATAAAAAGATAATTTTGTATTAGAAATCTGAATAAAGTTGACGTCAGTCAATGTTTTTGGTAAACGGGCCCAGACTCGTTATCTGACGGTCCCGGAGGGTCCGTAGAAAAATATGGGACTTGGGCGTATGCCCAAAATCGAATTCCGAGGTCCCAAGTCCGAGAAATGAATTTTAAAGAAAATTATTTTCTGAAAAAATATAAAGGTTTTTGAAAATGAAATTTGAGGTGAAACCTGTGATATCAGGCCCGTATCATGGTTCCGGTACAGGTTCGATATGTTTTATATTTGTTATCTATCAAGTTTGGTAATAAACAGACTTGGTTTGACGTGATTCGAACCTTAAATGCAAAATTTGAGGTTTAAAAAGTTTTGAGAACTTTTATGGATTTGGAGGTTTAATATGATGTTTATGATATTATTTTGGTGTTTTGATTACTCGAATAAGTCCGTAGGATATTTTTGAGGTTGTGCGTATATTTGGTTTTGAGCCCCGAGGGCTCGGGTGTGTTTCAGATAGGATTCAGGTCCATTTTCTCTCATTTTCTGCTGTTGTTTCTACTATCTGGTGGCCTCTTCTATGCAATCGCATATACAAATCCGCGATCGCATAGTGTAAAATGGACTATCCCAGTTTCCTTAATCGCGATCGCACAACTTGTAGACTCCACTCTACGCAATTGCATACACACGTTCGCGATCGTACAATGCTATTTTGGCAGTGGCCATTGCTTCTTTTATGCGATCGCAATAATTGGCCCGCGATCACATTGAAGAAAAAGTACCTGGGCAGTGACCATAAGTCTCTTCTATGTGATCGCATCAACCCATTCGCGATCGCATGAATATAAACTTCCAAAAATCGGGGTTTCACCATTTTAAACATATTTTGACTTTTAGAACTCGGTTTTGGGTGATTCTTGGAGGGTTTTCACAAAAATCAAATGGGTAAGTATTCTTCCACTAGAATTAAATATATTTCATGCATTAGTTCTTGTTTTTATCATTTAATTTGTGATTTCGGTTGAGGGAATTGTGAATTTTGAAAGAAATTTCATAATTTGAATGATCAAATGTCATCGGAATTGGATAAATTTAGTATGGGTGAACTCGTATCGGAATGGTAATCAGAATTTGTAAAATTGTCGGGTTCCAAGGTACGGTCCGGGGGGGGGGGGGCCGATGTTTTTAAATTTTCAAAGATTGAAACTTTATTATTCGGAATCGTTCCTTATACGTTTTATATGTATTTTGAAGTTGTTTTAGTTGATTTTGAGACGTCCGGAGGACTTCCCGCCCGAGAAGTCTATTTTTGAGTACCAGATTGTCGTCTTTGAGGTAAGTATCTTGCCTAACCTTGTGTGGAGGAACTACACCTTAGGATTGAGTCTTCTATGTTGATTGTAGTCCGCGTACGCAAGAGTGCGTACTCGAACTTATTTGCAAATAGATTGCTCTTTCGGGGTTTTACGTCCTTATGTTCCCCGTATATGAAGTTCACTTGTTATATCTGAATTACTGATTCCTATTTTCATCTCTTCCTGCTCATATTAGAAGTACTTGCCTAGCATTCCTTGTGTCTTATTTGATCTTATTTGACTTAAATGAAGACTTTTCTTTCCCTACCGTTATATTATATCTTTCTTCATACAGTGCCTATCTGACTAAAAGTAGTATAATCTCGCCCTATAAATGTCTAACAAGTAATTGGAATATCTATACATTGGTCTAGCATGCCCGTGAGTCGTACATTGTGATTTAAATGATTTTCCTCTTAAGTACTACTTAGGTTTAATTGATGACCGCCCATGTTGATGGTATTCTTTGATGCTTCCTATTTACTGAGCATTTGTTCAAACTGAGTTTATTCAGTGAAGCTAATTGTCTAAGTGAGATTGGTTATAGCTGATTCCCTTGCCGAGATGATTTGGTTTCTTCGTTGCGAACTTGAATATATAGAATCGTTGCTATATTTACCATGTTTTCCGCTTGTTATGTTGTTTTCTCTTTGTGGTTGGCATTCCTTTCAGTGGCTACTTCTTATGAGTGAGTTTTTACCATTTTTGTGATTTAAGCCTTTGTATTGATTTGCTCATCGCACTTTTCATTCGGTCTTGTTTTCTTTTCCGCCGGTTGTGGAAATATATGTTGTTTATGTCGCATTCTGGTTGTTTTCCTCAGTGGCTGCATTGCATATTTCAATTGGGACTACGGACCGAGATCCGGGAGCTTTCCCCCTAGTGCATTGCATATTTAAATTGGGACTACGGATCGAGATCCTGAAGCTTTCCCCCTGTACCGCACTACATATTTAAATTGGGACTACAGACAGAGATCCGGGAGCTTTCCTCCTCTACCGCATCGCATATTTAAATTGGGACTACGGATAGAGATCCGGGAGCTTTTCCCTGGTACAACATCGCATATTTAAATTGGGACTACGGACGAGATTCCGGGAGCTTTCCTCATGTACTGAGTTGCATGATAAATTCTGAGTTGCGGACTGAGTTTCGATGGTTTTATCATTGAGGAGATTTGGATCAAAAGATATATATATATATTAAAAAGTATAGCTGAAAAGCAATTACCTCCAGGAAAAGTTATGTCTGAAGGACTTCTATTTCGAAAGTATATTTGAAAAGTATTTATCTTGCAGAAAAATGATATTTGAAAGAGCAGTATTTGGGAAAGTATATTTGAACACCACGTATTTTGAGGAGACTAGGCTTTAAATATTACTTTTTATAAAAATATATAAATATACATTCAGAGAAAGTATGTTTCAAAGAAGAAATTTCTCTACTCCGAAATGATTATATATTTAAAGCTTTCAAAACAAACTCACAATTTAAAGGTTTTCACTTGAAGATTTGACGAGTTTTATTGAGTATATTGGCTAAGGCCCGACGTGAATAAATTGATGCAGTGTTGAGTTGCTAGTGTTTTATTGGGTTGTGGTTTCCGACATTTGGCTTGAATTATTTCCATTCTCTTTCCATATTTCTATTATGCTGTTCGTTGATCGTAATTATTGGATTTTCTTCTGTATTATTCGATTGTATCGTTAATTATATTGATAAATCCTTAGATAGATATTATGTTTTGGTCATTTATACATTTATGCCTCTTACTTATTAGATCGGTGGTGTCTTGACTAGTCTTCATCACTACTTCACTGAGGTTAGTCTTGATACTTACTGGGCACCGCTGTGGTGTGATCATACTACGCTTCTGCACCTTTTTGTGTGCAGATCCAGGTTATTGTTGTTAGTAGATGTGCAGATCATTACTGAGGAGACTCAAGGTAACCTGCTGCTATGTTCGCATGCTTCAGAGTCACTTTCCTATTTTATTTTTATTCAACTGTACTTACTTATTCCTAGACAGTTGTATTTAGATTTGGTAGAAAGATTTCATAGAGCTTATGACTTGAATTTACTGGGTTTCGGGAAATTGTAAACTCTGTCAAGATGTCTATATTGAGATTCTTATAATTCCTTTATAATTGTTGTTTTTCAATTGAAATGTTAGGCTTACCTAGTCCCTAAGACTAGGTGCCATCACGACACCCAACAGAGGGAAATTTGGGTCGTGACAAGTTGGTATCAGAGCTCTAGGTTCATAGGTACTACGATTCATAAGCGAGTTTAGTAGAGTCTTGCAGATTGGTATGAAGACGTCTGTACTTATCTTCGAAAGGTTACAGAACTATTAGGACAAGTTCACTTCATTCACTCCCATCGTGCGAGTTCATTTATCTTCAAGGTTGAAATTATTATTCCATTCTGTCACCTATGGTGAGGACACGAGCTGCGGTTGCTGATGATGTTACCCGAAGAAAATGCCGCAAGGGTCAGAGACAGAGGCAAAGGAGGAGCACGTGCCGCAGTTAAGATGCCTACCAGAGCAGCTCTGAGGAGTCGCTAGTAGTTCTAGTTGAGGGACAGGTACTGGGGGTTCCTAATGCTACCCTGGACTTCAGGAGGCCGGGGCATTGTTTTTTAGTACAATTGGTACATTAACTCAGGAAGGGATGATTCTAGTGCACCAATTGCTTCACGGATCAGGGGAGGAGTTCAGACTCCCAACGTCCACAATACAGTGCAGTGATATCATATTGGTCAGGTTCCAGTTGCCATGGCAGCACGACATGTGGTTTCATTTCAGCTCGTGGTTAGGGCAGTAGCATCGGAGGAAGAATACCTTTGACTTGAGAAGTACAAGAAGTACCACCCTTCTGTCTTTCAGTGGATTGGCGACAGATGGTACCCATGTTTCCTGGAAGGGTGTCACTATAATCTTCGTACTTCGGGTATTGTGGAGACGAGCAATATTGCTTTTGTCACGCCTCAGGTTAATAGTAGTGGGTTGATTAGTGGCGGTGGCATATGAGTTGGGGTAACCTGGCCGAGTTAGCTTCACTAGCGTGGATTCAGTTTTTGAAGATGTTTTGAGGGCGGTTGCACCTCAGTTCCGTCGGGATGTACGACACACAGAGTTTGAGCAGTTGCGTCAAGGTGCTATGTCACTATTGGAGTATGCCGTTAGATTCAATGAGTTGGCCAGATATACACCTTACTTGATTGCTTCAGTTAGGAGGTGAGTCCTTAGATTCATTGAGGGACTTAGACATGGTAAATCTTTGGTCAACCAGTTCAGTTGCATTACCAGCTTCGCGTGGGATCTAATCAGGTACTCCGGGGTTTCGAAGGATCCATATTGTATGTCTTCCATACCACGTCGGCAGAGAGATTGTTTTCAGTGTGGAGATGTTATCCACAGGGTGAGAGATTGTTCTAGGATTCAGGTAAGGTATGTTATAGCAGGGTATTCAGGTGGGTAAAGGGCTCCCAATAGTGGGGAGGCCCGACCCGTTGATGTGTTGCACATAGTAGGCTAGAGGCCATCGTGCCAGATATCATCACCCAGGTATGGCTTGCTGTGCTAAAGTGAGGTACCATTGTATTTCACTATAGTCCTGTTGGTCAGGACGAGTTTCCATTATTTGTTGTTTCATATATGAGTGAGTTTCACGTTTTGCACTCTATTTTTTTGTGCTTGCTCCTATTGGGAGATTCGATGAGTAGTAGCCCGTGTCTATCATTGTTTTATTCATCCTTGCTAGTGGTGAAACTGGAAGTGAGTCCATGTTGTCTTTCGTGGTAAGCTTTATGTCATTCTCCTAAGTATTTTGTTTTCGAGCTGTGATTTGATACTCCATTGAGATGTGACTAAGTGAGCGCAATGATTTTGTTAGCCGAGATGAATTAGTGGGAGATTTATATTGGTATGATATATATTCTACATGTGGCATAGAGTTGAGGGTGAGACCCTCGTGATTCTTTGTGATTTGATATGTTTTGACCGGGCTGAGTACCGGAGTGAAAGTTATATCAGAATGGGATCCTTGTGATTTGTTCATATGCTTTTCTTCTTCCTTGTTATATTGATTTTGGTAAGTCAGTATTGTTAGAGAGTTACGCCTATTGGGCTTATTTTATAGTACCTTTATATGCTTCTATTTTTCATACTCAGTCATTTCGTTATGTGCTTCTTTAGTTTAGCTCGCGGGATGTGTGCCCGGTGGTGTTAGTAGTGACTCGGTGATTCGGGTGTCTAATAATGATGTCTTCGTGTTTATTGCATCATTATCGGTATTATGGGATTTGGAAACAAAGTTCTTATATATATGGGACTAATTGCCAATGTTGAGTTGATTTCGGGCAGTTATTGTGATCAAAAGTGCTATTGAGCCTATGTGTGATGTACTATGTTGTTTGGCCATGCTTGTGGGTGTAGACATGAGTTGATGCAGCTGGTTGAGGCTAAAGCCGGATATGGAATTAGAATCGAGTCTTTTGGAAATGAGAGAAGGTGAAGAATTGAGGTGTGAGGCTTATCAATGGTGATAAGAAGGATATATGCAGTTGTGATGGTGTCATCATGCTTATGTAGGTTGGGGTGACGTGGGATCACCCGAGGGTGTGTTTTGGAAATGCGCAATCAGTGATTGGATGAGTTCAAAGTGAATCTTAGCACGTTCGAGGACGAACGTTTGTTTAAGAGGGGGAGATTGTGATGACCCAAAAGGTCATCCTATATATTGTAGCTAATTATGTGTTCCGAGGTCCTCAAAAACGTCCTTGTATCTCACCTCAATTTGCGTGCACAGCCCGGGCATGTAGCCGGGAAGCCTTTATGTGAAAAACAGATAAAAATGATAATTTTGTATTAGAAATTTGAATAAAGTTGACTTCAGTCAACATTTTTGGTAAACAGACCTGGACCCGTGATTTGATGGTGCCGAAGGGTCCGTAGAAAAATATGGGACTTGGGCGTATGCCCGGAATAGAATTCCCAGGTCCCAAGTCCGAGAAATGAATTTTCAAAGAAAATTATTTTCTAACAAAGATAAAGGTTTTTGAAAATGAAATTTGAGGTGAAACTTGTGATCTCGGGCCCGTATCATGGTTTCGGAGCCCGGATACAAGTTCGATATGTTTTATATGTGTCATCTGTTAGGTTTGGTAATAAATGGACTTGGTTTGATGTGATTCGGACCTTAAATGCAAAATTTGAAGTTTAAAAAGTTTTGAGAATTTTTATGGATTTGGAGGTTTAATCCAATGTTTATGATGTTATTTACGTGCTTTGATTACTCGAATAAGTCCGTAGGATGTTTTTGAGGTTATGCGTATATTTGGTTTTGAGCCTCGAGGGATCGGGTGTGTCTCGGATAGGGTTCAGGTCCGTTTTCATTCATTTTCCTCTGTTGTTTCTGCTATATGGTGTCCTCTTCTATGCGATCGCATAGACAAATCCGCGATCGCATAGTGGAAAATGGACCAGCCCAGTTTCCTTAATCGCGATCGCACAGTCCACTTCGGGATCACACAACTTGTAGACTCCACTCTACACGACCGCATACACACGTTTGTGATCACAAAATGCTATTTTGGCAGTGGCCATTTCTTCTTCTATGCGATCACAATAATTGGCCCGCGATCGCATTGAACAAAAAGTACCTGGGCACTGGCCATAAGTCTCTTCTATGCGATCACAACAACCCATTCGCGATCGCAGAGTACCTTTTTTCCAGCAACATTTTTTCTTCAACGCGATCGCGTCCTTGTGTCCGCGATCGCAATGCTTTAAATCACTGGGCAGAATATAAACTTCCAAATATCGGGGTTTCACCATTTTAAACATATTTTGACTTCTAGAACTCGGTTTTGGGCGATTCTTTGAGGGGTTTTCACACAAATCGAATGGATAAGTGTTCTTCCACTATAATTAAATATATTTCATGAATTAGTTCTTTTTTTATCATTTAATTTGTGATTTAGGTTGAGGGGATTGTGGGTTTTGAAAGAAAACTTCAAAAATGGAAATTTCATGATTTGAATGACCGAATGTTATCGGAATTTGATAAATTTAGTATGGGTGAACTCGTATTGGAATGGGTAATCAGAATTTGTAAAATTTGTCGGGTTCCGAGGTGCGGGCCTTGGGGGGGGGGGTCGACTTTTGGGTCGATTCTTATAAAATTCCAAAGATTGAAACTTTATTTTTCGGAATCGTTCCTTATATGTTTTATATGTATTTTGAAGTTATTTTAGTTGATTTTGAGCCGTCCAGAGGCTTTCCCGCCCGAGACGTCTATTTTTGAGTACCGGGTTGTCGTCTTTGAGGTAAGTATCTTGCCTAACCTTGTGTGGGGGAACTACCCCTTAGGATTGAGTCTTTTATGTTGATTGTAGTCCGCGTATGCGAGGTGACGAGTGCGTACTCGGACTTATTTTCAAATAGATTGCCCTTTAGGGATTTCAGGTCTTTATGTTCCCCGTATATGAAGTTCACTTGTTATATCTGAATTCCTGATTCCTATTTGCATCTCTTCCTGCTCAAATTAGAAGTACTTGCCTAGCATTCCTTGTTTCTTATTTTGATCTTATTTGATTTAAATGAAGACTTTGCTTTCCCTACCGTTATATTATATCGTTCTTCATACATTTCCTATCTGACTAAAACAAGTCTAATCTCGCCCTATGAATGTCTAACAAGTAGTTGGAATATCTATACGTTGGTCAAGCATGCTTGTGAGTCGTACATTGTGATTTAAATGATTTTCTTGTTAATTACTACTTATGTTTAATTGATGACCGTCCATGTTGATGGTATTCTTTGATGCTGCCTATTTACTGAGCATTTTTTCAAACTGAGTTTATTCGGTGAAGCTAATTTTCTAAGTGAGATTGGTTATAGTTGATTCCCTTGCCTGGATGATTTGGTTTCTTGGTTGAGAACTTGAATATATAGATTCGTTGCTATATTTGCCTTGTTTTCCCCTCGGTATGCTGTTTTCTCTTTATGCTTGGCATTCCTTTCAGTGGCTACTTCTTATGAGTGAATTTTTACCATTTTTGTGATTTAAGTCGTTGTATTGATTTTCTCATCGCACTTTGCATTCGGTCTTATTTGCTTTTGCGACGCTTGTGGCAATATATGTTGTTTCTGTCGCATTCTGGTTGTTTTCCTCAGTGGCTGCATTGCATATTTAAATTGGGACTAAAGACCGAGATCTGGGAGCTTTCCCCCTGTACTGCATTGCATATTTAAATTGGGACTACGGACAGAGATCCGGGAGCTTTCCCCCTGTACATCATCGCATATTTTAATTGGGACTACGGACGAGATTCCAGGAGCTTTCCCCTGTACTGCATTGCATGAAAAATCTGAGTTGCGGACTGAGTTCCGGTGGTTTTATCATTGAGGAGATTTGGAT
>ML339607.1:0-22673 GCA_005239505.1 Nicotiana paniculata | reverse complement strand
ATATATATATATATATATATATATATATATTGAAAAGTATAGCTGAAAAGCAATTATCTCCAGGAAAAGTTATGTCTGAAGGACTTCTATTTTGAAAGTATATTTGAAAGTATTTGTCTTGCAGAAAAATTATATTTGAAAGAGTAGTATTTGGGAAAGTATATTTTGAACATCACGTATTTTGATGATATTTGAAATAGCAGTGTTTGGGAAAGTATATTTTGAACATCACGTATTTTGATGATATTTGAAATAGCAGTGTTTGGGAAAGTATATTTGAACACCACATATTTTGAAGAGAGTATGTTTTAAAGATTTCTCTTTATAAAAATATATAAATATACATGCTGAGAAAGTATGTTTCAAAGAAGAAATTTCTCTATTCCGAAGTGATTATATCTTTAAAGCTTTCAAAATACACTCACGATTTAAAGGTTTTCACTCGAAGGTTTGACCAGTTTTATTGAGTTTATTGGCTAAGGCTTGACATGAATAAATTGATGCAGTGCTGAGTTGCTAGTGTCTTATTGGTTTTTGGTTTCCGACATTTGGCTTGCATTCTTTCCATTCTCTTTGTGTATTTCTATTATGCTGTCAGTTGATCGTAATTATTGAATTTTTTTCCGTATTATTCGATCGTATCATTAATAATATTGAAAAATCCTTAGATAGATATTATGTTTCGGTCATTTATACATTTATGCCTTTTACTTATTAGACTAGTGGTGTCTTGACTAGACCTCATTACTACTTCACCGAGGTGAGCCTTGATACTTGCTGGACACCGCTGTGGTGTGCTCATACTACACTTCTGCACATTTTTGTGTGTAGATCCAGGTTATTGTTCTTAATAGCTGCGCAGATCATTGCTGAGGAGACTCAAGGTAACCTAATGCTGCGTTCGCAGGCTTCAGAGTCACCTTCATGTTTTATTTTCATTCAATTGTACTTACTTATTCCTAGACAGTTGTATATAAATTTGGTAGAAAGATTTCGTGGAGCTTATGACTTGTATTTACTGGGTTTTGGGATATTGTAAACTCTGTCAAGATGTCTATATCGAGACTGTTATAATTACTTTATTATTGTTGTTGTTTAGTTGAAATGTTAGGCTTACCTAGTCCCTAAGACTAGGTGCCATCCCGATACCTAACGGAGGGAAATTTGGGTCGTGACATCATTTGTCGTTACTATTTTTAGGTTCTTTGACGTTACTTTTGTTGTCATTTTATGTATGAAGTTAGTAGGGTGTGTGGTCTGTTTTGTCGTAAATTGAAATGGAGAGCAGGTTGGAAAATGAAGCATACATGTTGTTATTGTTGTGTTCTTGTTATTTTTGTTGGTATATGTTATTGGAGGAGGTCCTTGTTACAAGGAGATGCTGCCCAAATTTACGTAAACGAGCTACTAGTTTAAGTTACGGATTTAGCCTTTACTCGACACTCATTTTGAATCTCCATATGTTGTGGTAGATTTAGTTGAGTTGTATGAAGAATTGTTTGGATGGTATTAAGGACTCAAGAGTTAAGGTATGTTAAGGCTCAACCTTTCCTTCATTTTCGCATGATCCCGTAAATACATGCATTTGATAATGAGGCAGAAAGAGCAGTTCCTACTCCTGAATTTATGTACATTATCCTAGTCTCATAAGTTAGAGTATTCTCCCTTATCAGGACTTTATATTCAATTGAGTATTGTCTTCTTCCACTCAACATATATATATACATAAAACATTAAAGTATTTTCACCACCATCAAGCTATATTCGGTGGGAAGACCCTTATCGGGCAACCTATGATCAGATGATAAGTTATATACCGAGCATACTCTTGCCGCGCACCTATGAGCTAGCTCAAAATGGTTGAGATACAGAGTCTAGTATGGCCGGGTATTTCTGAGCGAGCCTACTACGACAGAGCAGTTATACGTAGCGAGCCTTATAGGGCTGGACAACTATTTTACTTAGTATATTGAGAGAGTTGAGTCAGTATCATCAAGTAAGCATATCTTCAGATCATCTTTGACTCCTAGTTTCTTTCAGTTATTATATTATCAGTTTATTTGTAGCTTCACTTATTCTTTTGCCTTACATTCTTGGTACATTATTTCGTACTGACGTTCCTTTTGCTGGGGGCACTGCATTTCATGCCTGCAGGTCCTGATAGAAAGCTGGATAGACCTTTCTAGCAGAAAGAGTCAAACATCAGCTTGGTTGGTAAGCTCCACTTCCTCGGAGTTTCCAGGACTATACCTTGGAGTCAATTTTACACATACAAGTTTGATGGGTAGTTCGAGGCCCTGTCCCGACCATGATACAGTTCCTCTATAGCTAGAGGCTTGTAGAAGACTCCTGCATATTTTGTATATCAGTAGATGTTTATGGCGGCCTCATCAACATGCATAGTTATATATATACATATTAGCTTTTGGGTATGGTTACCCCTAGATGACAGAGACAATATCTTCAGATGATTCATAATATGGCCTCATCGGCCTACGTATAGAGTTACCCCTCTAGAGTTTAGTTACAGAGTGGTACGCTCGAGTCGAGTATGACACCAGGTTCCAGCCACACTTCTTCGGGTTTGGTGCGTGACAAACTTGGTATTAGAGCAGTTCTATACTAGGGAGTCGACAAGCCATGTCTCGTAGCGTTGTTTATAGATGTGTTGTGCACCGCATTATATAAACAAGAAGCTACAAGGCACTTAGGAGTCTCTTACCCTTCTTTTAAATCCTAAATCGTGCTCTGAGTCATAAGCATTCGAGCCAAGACTTATGTTGCTAATGATATAGAGATGCTTTCAATTAGAAAAAATTACAGCTAGCCAGAGGGCTAACATAGAAAGAAGTAAGGGCACTAATAGAGAGAGAGTTCTTGACGACGTGGCCCTGTTTGAGGCCTTATCAGATTGTGCGTACCAGATGTGCAAATTTCCAACTTAAGAGCCTAAGATGGGAATATGAAAAACATCCCGTGAATATCAGGCCATGGGAGTATATTAAGGTAAAAGCTTAAGTTTCAACATGTAATTGAAGCATGATGAAGGAGGGTACGAGGTGCCTTATTTGTGAAGATTATCAATATTTACAATTGAGGCAGAGAAATACAAGTACTATGAGTTTACTTTCAACAATAATAGAGGTATGTACAATTGGCCACACCCATCTCACTTAATCCCAATGGAAGCTAACATATATAATTTAAGAAAATGATGGGATATGGGGATCCAGTCTGGGTTAGAGTAAACCAAAATGATGGAATGACATAGGGGAGCTAAAAGTGAAACAAGGTTTTGTTGAAGTTTTTAGAATAATGTAATAGGCAGGAATATTAGCAGGAGAATAAGAAGAGAGTAAATAAAGTATTATGAGTAAGATGCGATAAATGTCTGATAATGGTGAATCAAAATATGGTATGATAACGGAGTCTATAGTCAAGTGAAGGAAAAGACAAGAGGTGACAATCCTTGAGATAATAAAAGAGCATAGGCGAAAGTCATATCCTCATTTCGAGAAATTAGTTGGTGAGTCCAACATGATTACCATAACAAAAATTTAGACCCGTGGAGTAATAGAAATCAGCATGGGCTAGTGAACAAGATAAATTGAACATCAATTAGAGATCGAATGATGTGATAGTAGTCGACATCAAAAGAATATTAAGGATCGCACTCAAGCAATAATAGAATTGACAACAAAATAATAACCTTTAAAGGTCATTCAGTAATATGCTCTGTCAAAGCAAAAACATTGAGCAAACTTAATCTTAAGAGACTATGTGTCCCAGTAACACTAAGTGTCACCATCGTGTGTAAGATATTCAATTATCCTTGGCATATAAGGGTTACTATAAGGCAACTAAGAGTCAATGAAGCCGTGAAAAGACGTCGAAGATGAAGAGGTAAAATATTTATAAGTAAGTCTTCATAGCATTTAATGTTAATACTCCCCTAAAGGGGGGAAGATGGTGTGATATGGTATTAAGTCGGAGTTAAGTGGTTCAGGTTACTATGGAATAGTAAAGGAAAAATGCAATAAAATGGCGAAAGGAATGATATTGCAGTTATTCAGATCCTACAGATATGCTACGACTCCAGAACATTATGCAAGCATGACGCTGGGGAGAGGCAATAAGGGTTCCTACACCAGATGTTATGGATAAATAAGTGCGAATGAACACTTGATACATCCAAAGTAATATTTGAGATCATATGAGTTGCACAAAATACCAATATACGTGGTCACTAAGATAAGATAAGTATTCATGCAACAAGTGAAAGAACGACCAAGGAAAGTAATTGCTTACTTTTAACGAAAGCTGAGAAGGCACGAAACGAATTACTCGATCTATGACTCAGAATTAGTTATGTTATGACAACAGTTAAGATTTCAGAGTACTATTCATACAACATATATGTTGACATTCATACAACTATGGGAGACTTCTGTATAGGTTAAAAGAAAGAATTGAGTCTATGTTTTATACAAAGGCTTGAATTGTTACAAGGTCATATCATTGATATTCCATAGCATCTACGAAAGGCTAAAGTAATAAATAATACCCCGAGCCGTAGATTGGAAGATAGCTTATGCCTACTTAAAGGCTGAGAGAGAAGAGGGCACTAAAGAGTTACATCAACTAAGTGAATCAGGAAACTGATTATTACACCTATATAATTATAGAAATCGTGATTCAGATCACTGTAGGGTCGCTCTTAATATCATAAGTACAAGAGAGATGGTACATCGACCATATTCTATTACAACTCTATGATAAAGCCAGTTAGAAGAGTATCAGCTTCATAAGAAGTCAGTCTGAAGCTCCCGCTAGATTGTGTATACACCAGAGGTGCAAGTATTACAGTAGGGCTTCAAGGTGTGAATGTGAATTGCAGTTATGTGGAAGGGAGGTTATGAAAGAGACAGAAGATGTGACGTGATATTTAAGGGTAAGTATGATAAAAATAAATAAAGTACGAGATACTCAAGTGATGAAGGTTGTGAATAGTCCATATTTCAGATAGGGGACTAGAATCGTTGCGATTCAGTATCTAGAAATGATAGTGATGTTGTCAGTATGATACCTCCCAGCCTATGGTTTCCACATACCGAGGGGTCTAGTTAAGAGAGTAAAGAAGATTTATAGATGATGTGATGTCTCTCTTGAGGTTCCAGAATAATATCAGGAAATCTATGGTGCTAGAAGTTAAAGGAAGGTTGCGAGTAGTATATAAATAGATACATGTAGGCCATAAGCTATAGTATGTTATAGAATAAAGGTTTTAGGTATACATGAGTAAGAACAAGAAAAGGTGAATTAGAATATGACGAGAATAGGTAATGCCTTAGGATTAAGCCCATCAAAACAAGAGAGTTGATGGTTTTGATAAGTTATAGAAAGCATTGTATAACCTAAATAAACTCGGAGGAGTTTAAGACTAGGAGAATTTAGAAAAGAGGGAATGCTTCCCTAATAGTAGAATAAGGGTGTAATTGTGATAAACGATAAGTCGATGAAATTTAGGACTTAGATTGAGTGATGATTTAGAGAAAGAAGGATTTCATTAATTGCACAAGATTAGGATACCCCCATAAGTTAACTACGTTGGGATGCTATGAAATACGGTTAATGAAGTATTGTATTGTCCGTAGGTGGATAAGGAAAATAACTCCCTGATGATACGTGAGGCCTAAGGACAATGTATCAAGTTACCAGTGGTAGATTATAGATCAACATCAAGGTGAATCAAGGAAGCTAAAAGTTCTAAGTATGAGATGATATTAGGTCGTCATTCTTAAGATGAACAGTAATGAGGAAAAACTAAAGGACATAGATTTATACATATATGATAAGCAACAAGAGGGTAACCTGGATTTGGCAATCAAACCTCATAAGGAACTGAAGTAAGTGTTATGGTATAGTATGACATACCTAGATGTAGTAATTTTATAAGGATAGATAACCGAGGCTATGAAAAAAGATATAGAAATAGTCATAAGTTCGACAAAGTACCAAGTGAAGGACTTCATTACACCTATAGATTCCTAGAGGGACAACTTGTTATAGTTCTGTATATGTTCACAAAGTGAGTCTTAGAGATAGGCTAAAAGTTGGAGGAAAGAGGACAGAAGAGTCGCATAGGCGCACATACAAGGACAAAGTCGTACAGGTTTCATGACGTAAAGTAGCAAAAGTTACGAGATTGTAAGAATTCCGACCACAAGTCGTGGTGTCAGAAAGAATCCAGAAGGGGGTAATTCCCTATCCTTTGGATTTATTCACATAACAGTTGCCTAGATGGAAAGGACAAAATAAAGTATTTGTAAGAGCTATAGGCTGTGAGGTAGATAAACGCATCCGTCAACATTCAAGGACGAATGTTCCAAAGAGGGGAATGATCTTACATCCCATGTTTTCGTACGTAAGAGTACGTCATAAGTCAATTGATGTACGCGCAGAAATTACATCATCTTCGAAAATCTTACAAAGTTAGTTAATAATATGAACGTCGATGTTAAAAATATTTAAGATCATGAGTACCAAGTACCAAGAGGGTTTAAAGGCTTAGAAGCTAAACAAATGGAAGAAACTATGTTTCGCCAAAAGTCGACAAGTTGGGAATATTATAACATATACTTTTAGGGTGAGACTAGGGTGCTTAGCACTATAAAGATATTATGTTATGAGTTATTTTAGTTGTATGATATTTGTGTGTTATGTTTTGAAGTCAAGCAGGTTGTGGAACAAAAGTTGGAAAAGGTCATCACAAGTTACATTCATAAATTTGCTGAAAATTAGATCAAATATAGATGAGATTTTCTACCAATATACTTGGAATTACGGGATGATACACATATAAAATTAATGATCTATAAGTTTATTTTCTAAAAAATTAAACTTATTGTTGATACTACATCGGAGTAGAGAGATATTTACAGTTTCACGAGACTGCGCAGACGACACAAGTGACAAGTAGGTGTGTCACTAATGCTTTTTAAGCGATACATTTTGTGTGTTATATGTGGTCTTTTTGGAACATATTATATACCAAATTTAAGGTCTTGGGATTTAGTTTCTAACTCTTTTAACCATTTGTTCATATGATATTTGTACAAAAAAAATAAGCATTGGAAGAAGAGCCAATGCTAGGGTGCCAAGCTAGCACCTCGTTGACTTTCAAAAGTTGATATATATAAGTTTTAAATCGTCTTTCTCTTCATGTTTTCATAGAGCACGACTAGATAACCCCCATAAAGTTACCGTTAAGCTCTCTACAAGGGTTACATATAAGATTAACATCCCAATTACTAAATCAAAAGGCGATAATGTTAGAACAATCCCTACGACATAAGTATCGCTATATCGTTTCTCTTTTTCTTTGTAGTTTGAGTTTTGGAAGGTACTTGATAGTTACAAAAATTCCTATTTTCGGTATATAAGCTTTTAAATATCAATGAAAGTTGATAAATTTGTTTCGTAATATTTCAAACTCGCGTGATGCTGATCGGAAGCTGTGAGTTCGATTTATTTCACTTTAAGTGGACTGTTTTGTCAACTTGTGTTGGCATGTTGCTCGGATGTTTTATGGACCTTTTGAGGAGAAACGATATGTAGAAACACCACATAATGATGTAATAGTGGTCTGGTCATTTGTCGATATATTTTTAGGTTGTTTGACACCACTATGTCGTTTTATGTATGAAGTGATTAGGGTGTGTGGGCTGCTTTGTGGTATAATGTGATGGAGATAAGGTTGGAAAATGATGCATAAATGTTGTTATTGTTTTGTTCTTGTAGTTGTTGGTATACGGTATTTTAGGGGAGATACTTCCCAAATTAATGTAAATGAGCTACTAGTTTAAGTTACTGATTTAGCCTTTACTTGGCACTGATTTTGTCACGACACCAAATCTAAACCAGTCGTGATGGCGGCTATCGTGGAACTAGGACAGCCAAAACCACACTCAGATCGTAATAATCTTTCATTTATATCATTACTAAACTGATAACCCATAAAGGTTTTGTTTAAACATTTTAAAACAGATAAAGCTACACCGAATGTTAAACACAATCCCGAGGTCCCAGAGTCACTGGTCATGAGCATCTACAGAAAATATACAACTCTGGAAAATAAACTCTATGATAGTAAGAAGGAGAGAGCAGGGTTGCAGACGCGTGCAGCTACCTCACGAAATCTCTGAGAAGTATTTGGAACAGATATACAACTCACTCTGCCTAAGCCCCTGGATCTGCACACAAGGTGCAGGGAGTAATGTGAGTACGCCAACTCAGTAGTAATGAAAATAAATCAGGTCTGAGCAGTAAGAAACACATAAAGTCAAATCGTCTCACAATAAGAACAGTCTTTCTTTCCAATAGTGAATATGTTAAATCATCACGCTTAAAAAATCCAATTTCAGTAAAACTACTTTGAAAAGTGTAATTTCCAACAATTTCAGAATAATGTCCAAGAAGTTTAGTGTAAAAATGAAATAAATCATAAGTAACCACTCGGGCAAAAATATGAATAAGAAACTCCCCCTCGGGCGTAACATCACTCAGAATCAGAGCTTCGGGCGTACCTCACAGTCACTCATAATCAGCCCCTCGGGAAACCTCACAGTCAATCATAATCAGCCTCTCGGGCAACCTCACATTCACTCATACCTCCCAATCACTCGTCACTCGGCACTCACACTCAGTAGGTACATGCGCTCACTAGGGGTGTGTACAGACTCCGGAGGGCTCCTTCGGCCCAAGTGCTAAAATCAAGCCACCTCGTGTCATATCATATCCCCACAATCAGGCCCTCGGCCTCACTCAGTCAGAAACTCTCAAAAAGCCACTCAGGCTATCAGTAAAACGGGGTACTCGACCCAAAACATCATTTTATATCTCAAAATAGTGTAAATAAGGCTGAGTTTCGAAATCACTTAACCATAATATGACTGAGTGTAAATCATTAGTCAACATAGTGAGGAAAAGTAGTAAAAGCCCCCAAGGGGTCTAAACAGGTCGGCACAAGTCCGCAAACTAGGCTTACAACCCAAATATACCAATAGTCTGAAAAAACGATTTAACATAAGATTTAAAAGTAAATACGCAACTCAATAGTTTCCACGAGAAGGAATAAGTCCAAATCCCCAATCAGTGCATGCCACACACTCGTCATCCAGCATGTGTGCCATTCCAAAAATAGTGAGAAAATATGAAGTCCGGGGTTTGATACCCTGAGGAAAAGATTTACAGTCATTATTTACCTCCACCGGCCCAAATACTAATCTGCGATGCCCTTGCCTCTCAAATCGGCTCCCACCTGCTCCGAATCTAACCAAAACCATATTAATATCATCAATATACGCTAAAGGAACAAAGCCCACTCGAAAATTATCAAACTAAACCAAAATTCCCGAAATTTGTCAAAGCCAGCCCCTGAGCCCACGTCTCAGAATTTTATAAAAATTGCATCAAAAGAATTCTCATCCTTTACCGAGTCTATACATACCAAGAACATCAAAATCGGACCACAATAGCCCCTTCAATTACTCAATTTAAAGTCCCAATTTCTCTGCCATAACTTCCCCAATTTTGGGTTTAAATCCAACTAATTTCAGGTTTAATTACTTAGAAAACAACATAGAATCGAGTTAGGAAGTAAAAAATCTTACCTCCAAGTGTTTCCCTTCGATTCCCTCTTCAATACCTCTCAAAAAGCTCCAAAACCACCCAACAATGGAGGAAAATGGGCTAAAAATCACGAAGACCACTATTTAAACATTCTGCCTAGGTGCCCCCCTCATCGCGATCGCGGAAAAAGCCATGGCATCTCGAAGCACAACAAAACAAGGCCCTCAACTTTCTCTACGTTATCGCGAATCAGCCCACGCGATCGCTAAGCACTGCCTTCACAACTCATGCGATCGCGACCCTTCCCACGCGACAGCATAGAACAACTCCTTCAACTCCTCACCAGCTCACTCTCCTCTACGCAAACGCGACCTTGGCCACGCGTTCGCGTAGCACAAAATCACAGCCACACGCGATCGCGTTCTGACCTCTTCGATCGCATAGAGAAAATTTCACAGCTGCCCAACTTAGCCTACACGATCGCGAAGAATAAAAAATTCCTGCAACAGAAACCAGCAAAACTGCTATCTCCCAAATCAAAAAATCGATCCGTTAACCACCCGAAACTCACCCGAGGCCCTCGGGACCTCAACCAAAAACGCCAACACATCCCATAACCTTATTCAAATTTAGTCGAGCCTTCGAAACACCCAAAACAATGCCCAAACACAAAAATTACATCGGATTCAAGCTTATGAACTTTCAGATTTCTAAATTTCGCCAAAGATGCCGAAACCATCCAAAACACGTCCGATTGACCTGAAATTTTGCACACACATAAAAAATGACACAACGAACCTGTTCCAACTTTCGGAATTCCATTCTGACCGAGATAGCCTATTTTCTACTGGCGACCAAAAATCACCAAAAACTAACTTTCGCTAAGTCAGGCCTAATTCTACACCGGACATCAAAACCACATTCTGAACACACTCATAAGTCCCAAATCACCTAACAAAGTTATCCGAGCCATAAAATCTACACTCCGAGGTCGTTTACCAATAAGTCAACTCTCAGTTGACTTTTCCTACTATTGAACCAAGTTAAGAGACTAAGTGTCTCATTTCTCTCTAAAAGTCGCTCTGAACCCGAGTCAACAAATCTAACACAACATAATGAAGCTGAACCACATATAATGAATCAGAAATGGGGGAAACGGGGCTATTACTCTCGGAACGATCGGCCAAGTCGTTACATCCTCCCCCACTTAAACATACGTTCGTCCTCGAACGTGCCAAGAGTTGTTCTCCAACGCCATCAAATTGTCGCTTAATATCACCATGCACATACCCGGGGGTGATCCCACGTCACCCTATCCCATATAGGCCCGACAACCGTTGAAATTTCGAAATCCAACCTGGCCCATAAACCTTAGAACCAAATTTCCACTTCTGAAATAATTTACAAGATCAAAATTCCACAACTATAAACTGAATAAGTATGAACACGCTGAATCAAGCCATATACGTAAAACCAGATGTAATCACATAATATTCCGCATGACTCAAACACTCATAGCGATAACTCCTAATCACAATAGCTGCTCAAAACAACCCAATACCGGTAAATAACCTCTTAACAAGCAAAGCATCTCTTTAACACTCTCTAAAATGCCAAAATTTAAAGCCAAAGTTCCCCAAAAGTACCACATTCAAAATACCTAACCTGAAGAGACTTCCTGCGAATCTAAAGCCACTACCTTCACGTTCCTGATACTGATATGTCGAATCCATGATAATGTAGAATTGCCACACGTCTTGGCACCCTCCAATGTAAATCTCAGTTCTAGCCTAGAACACACCTTGAAGATTCCCAACTACTATATTTAACCTTGAATTCGTCCGAACCATTCTCGAGAGTCATCCACTCTACTAAAACCTCAATTGGACTGATCAAACGAACTGAACGACCGGTGCTCCATTAGCACTCCAACAGCCCAGGAAGTAACCCCACCCTAATGCAACCAAATAAATTCCTGCCCCAAGCACATTACATCCTTCACCAATAATTCTTATACACCCATAAAGCATAACACACCCCTATCCAAAATTTCCTTTATTCAAGTCATTCTCGATATCAACCCCTGCAGGTCTTAACTGATTCACAAGTATACCTTGAACCGAACTCAACATATCACATAATCGTGCAACCAACTTATCATTAGCAGACTCCTCCACTTTTCTCAAAGCCAAAGATCAAAACAAATAGTAACTGATAATGACCATATGCTAACACTGCCGCCATACCACAGTGAGATTCAACTAAATCCTTCATAAGCTCATATATAACGCAAACCATTTGACATCCCAATCATCTCCAACATCGCATTCACCATTGCAACAGTTGTGCCAACTCCCACAAGTGGTCTAAATTCAAATTGCAACATACATCAATTACTGGTAAAAGAGAACTTGCTATAAAACAACATAAGGATCACACAACCTCAGAATACCTCGCGGGAAATTACCCTATCTTCTTTGCCTCAAAATGATATCTCTCTATACACTTCCGAAGATCATACCTATTATGCAATCGCTTTTACCCTCTTACATTAGGACAAACCAATGCCTACCCTTGAGACATCACAATAAGCGGTATAAGAACCTGAAGCTGATGGCAGAACAAACATTGGAGTTGTGGTCAAAGAAATATTAAGCTTCTAGAAGATCTCTCCACACTCGTCTGACCACCTGAATACCCTCAGTGGACACCACGTGCCCCAAGAATGCTACTGAATTGAGCCAAAAATTCACACTTGGAGAACTTTGCATAAAGCTTCTCCTCCATCAATGTCTATAATACCCTCCTAAAATGCTGAGTATGCTCCTCCTGGCTACGTGAGTATGCCAGGATTCCATCAATGAATAAAATAACAATGGAGTGCTAACACGGCTAAAATACACTGTTAGTAAAATACATGAGCGTTGTTGTGGCATTGGTCAGCTCAAAAGACATCACCAAGAACTCGTAACAAAACAGAAAGATCTGCTTCACTCCAACACTAAACGACATAAGAGGTATTCCAATATACTTACAACTCGAAGCCATATGCCAGCTCGAGAAAGAAATCAAACACCCAATAGTTCTTTCTGCATTTCCAGCCAACCTTTTTGTCACAATCAAAAAATTTGAACACACCTCACCATCGAATCACACTCACCATATAGACATCCAGTCACAAAGTCCCGTCAATAAGGACACCAACAAACATATAAGTCCCCAAATACACGGCTCACACAATCAAAATCTTATCAACCAAGCCACCTAATGAAATCTGGCCTCAAGTCCTCTAGACAGGCCCATTATCAACCTGCTAAAATCACATCTCGTCAATGGAATTCACAATTTATCGATGCACAACTGATACCAAGCGCTCACATGCGCATTCGAATACATGAAAGGAATTAAAAAAGTTACGCTTTTGGCTGAATAAAATGGATTCACACGACAAAAATTCAAGAATGTCAGATTTTCCTAAGGGTTATGTAGCCTCTCGAAGAATGTACAGACGTCTCCATACCGATCCGCAAGACTCTACTAAACCTTCTCATGACCAGTGAGTCCTATGTAACCTAGTGCTCTGATACCAACTTGTCACGACCCCAAATCTAAACCAGTCGTGATGGTGCCTATCATGGAATCAGACGAACAAAAACCACACTCAAATCGTACTAATCTTTCATTTATATTATTGCTAAACTGATAACACATAAAGCTTTTGTTTAAACATTTTAAAACAGATAAAGCTACACCGAATATTAAATACAATCCCGAGATCCCGAAGTCACTGGTAAGCAGGAGATAGCAGGGTTGCGGACGCGAGCAACTACCTCGCAAAATCTCCGAGAAGTCACGGAACAGATACACAACTCACTCTGCCCTAGCACCTGGATATGCACACAAGGTGCAATGAGTAATGTCAGTACGCCAACTCAGTAGTAATGAAAATAAATCAAGCCTGAGCAGTAAGAAACGCATAAATTCAAATCATCATTTCACAATAAGCTTAGTCTTTCTTCCAACAGTGAATACATTAAATCATCACTCTTGAAAAGCCAATCTCAGTAAAACTCCTTTGAAAAGTGTAATTTCCAACAATTTTAAAAAATTGTCCAGGAAATTTAGTGTAAAAATTAAATGAATCATAAGTAGCCACTCGGGAAAAAACATGAATAAGAAACTACCCCTCGGGCGTAGCATCACTCACAATCAGCCCCTCTAGCATAAATCACAGTCACTTATGATCAGCCCCTAGGGCAACCTCACATTCACTCATAATCAACCCCTCGGGCAACCTCACAATCACTCATACTTCCCAATCACTAATCACTCGACACTCGCACTTAGTAGGTACCTACGCTCACTAGGGGTGTGTACAGACTCCGGAGAGGCTCCTTCAGCCCAAGCGCTAATATCAAGCAATCTTGTGGCATATCATATCCTCACAATCAGGCCCTCGTCCTTACTCAGTCAGAAACACTCAAAAATCCACTCGGGCTATCAGTAAATGGGGTACTCGACCCAAAACATCATTTTATATCTCAAAATAGTGTAAATAAGGCTGGGTTTCGAAATTAGTTAAACAGAATATGACTGAGTTTAAATCATAAGTCAACATAGTGAGGAAAAGCAGTAAAAGCCCCCAAGGGTTCTAAACAGGTCGGCACAAGGCCCCAAACATGGCTTACAGCCCAAATATAACAATAGTCCGAAAACACAATTTAACATATGATTTATAAGTAAATACACAAATCAATAGTTTCCACGGGAAGGGCAAAGTCAAAATCCCCAATCAGTGCACGCCCTACACTCATCATCCAGCATGTGCACCAATCCAAAAATAGTGAGAAAATACGAAGTCCGGAGTTTCATACCCTCAGAACAAGATTTATAGCCATTACTTACCTCTACCGGCCCAAATACTAATCCGCAATTCTTTTGCCTCTCAGATAGGATCCTAATTTCTCCGAATCTAACCAAAACCATAATAATATCATCAATATACGCTAAAGAAACAAACCCACTCAGAAATTATCAAATTTAACAAAAATTCCTGAAATTGGCCAAACCTGACCCCCCGTTCCACGTCTAGGAATTTTATAAAAATTGCATCACAAGAATCCTCATCTTTTCCCGAGTCTATACATACCAAAAACATCAAAATCGGACCACAATAGCCCCTTAAATTACTCAATTTAAAGTCCCAATTTCTCATGCCCGAACTTCCCCAATTTTTGGTTTAAATCCAACTAATTTCAGATTTAATTACTTGGAAAACAACATAGAATCGAGTTATGAAGTCAAAAATCTTACTTTCAAGTGTTTCCCTTTGATTCCCTCTTCAATCAATCTCAAAAAGCTCCAAAACCGCCCAACAATGGAGGAAAATGGGCGAAAAATCGCGAAGACCACTATTTAAACATCCTGCCTAGGTGTGTCCCTCTCGCGATCGCGGAAAAAGCCACGCAATCGCGAAGCACCATAAAACATGGACCTCAACTTACCCCACGCGATCGCGAAGCATTGCCTTCACAATTCACGCGATCACGGCCCTTCCCACGAGAGCGCATATAACAAATCCTTCCACTCCTCACCAGCTCGCTCCCCTATACGCGATCACGACCTTGGCCATGCGTTCTCATAGCACAACATCACAGCCCCATGCAATCGGGTTCTGACCTCTACGATCTCATTGAGAAAATTTCACCCCTGCCCAACTTAGCCTACGCGATCGCGGACCCCTCTACGTGATCGGGAAGAACAAAAGAATGCCTGCAACACAAACCAGCAAAACTGCTATCTCCCAAATCCAAAATTCGATTCGTTAACCACCCGAAACTCACCTGAGGCCCTAGGGACCTCAACCAAACATGTCAACACACCCGATAACCTTATTCAATCTTAGTCGAGCCTTCGAAACACCCAAAATAACGCTCAAACACCAAAATGACATCGATTCAAGCCTATGAACTTTTAGATTTCTAAATTTCGCCAAAGATTTCGAAACCACCCAAAACACGTCCGATTGACCTGAAATTTGCACACACATCCAAAATGACACTATGAACCTGTTCCAACTTCCAGAATTGAATTCCGACCCCGATAGCCTATTTTCTACTGGCGATCGGAAATCGCGAAATACTAACTTTTGCTAGTTCAATTCTAATTCTACAGCGGACATCAAAACCACATTCCGAGCCCTCTCCTAAGTCCTAAATCACCTAACGAAGGTATCCGAGCCATAAAATCTACATTCCGAGGTCGTTTACCAATAAGTTCTTGGTTGACTTTTCCAACTATTGAACCAAGTTAAGAGACTAAGTGTCTCATTTCTCTCCAAAAATCACTCCGAACCCGAGACAACCAATCCAAGACAACATAATGAAGGTGAACCACATATAATGAAGGAGAAACGGGGGAAACGGGGCTGTTACTCTCAGAACGACCGGTTGGGTCATTACATTGAATCTCTTTATGTTGTGGTAGATTGAGTTGAGTTGTTTGATGAATTGCTTGGAAGGTATTAAGAACTCAACAAAGTTAAGGTGTGTTATGGATAAACGTGTTCTTCATTTTGGCATGATCCCGTAAATACATGCGTTTGATAACAAGGCATAAAAAGAAGTTTGTACTCCCGAATTTATCTATATCACCCTAGTCTCTTAACTTACAGTATTCTCCCTTATCGGTACTTTATATTCAAGTAAGTATTATCTTCTTCTCGTCAAGAGAGAAAAGGGTATATATATATAGTATTACAGTATTTTCACCACCATTGAGCTATAATTGGTGGGAAGATCCCGATTGGGAAAACTATGATAAGATGCTAAGTTATATACCGAGCCTACTGTGGTCGAGCGTCTATGAGCGAGCCTGAAATTAATGAGATATAGGGCCTAGTATGGCTGAGCACCTATGAGCGAGCGTACTACGGCAGAGCAATTATACGTATCAAGCCTTATAGGGTCGGACAACTATTTTACTTACTATATTAAGAGAGTTGAGTCAGTATTAGCAGATAAGCATATCTTCAAATCATCTTTGAATCCCAGTTTCTTTTAATTATTATATTATAAGTTCAATTATATCTTTCACTTATTCTATTTCCTTACATACTCGGTACATTAATTTGCTTTGACGCCTCTTTTACCGGGAATGCTAAATTTCATGCTTGCAGGTCCTGAGAGATAGCTCGATAAACCTTCTTAGCATAAAGAGTCAAACATCATCTTGGTTGGTAAGCTCCAATCCCTTGGATTTTCTAGGTCTAGACCTTGGAGTCCATTTTATATATACAAGTTTGATGGGTAGGTCGAGTATTACGAGCCAAACTGATGGACCGCGACGGGCACCCGGTGCCCTTACTCAACCGAGTACCAACGTAACATATATTTCTCATTACATCAACATGGGTAAATAGGTCATAAGGTCTATATGAGGTAACAAGAATAAAACATTAGAGAACACTCGACATAAAATGACCCAACCTGATATACTTACTTATACATATGACATACGAGCCTATAAGGCCAAAATAATCATGCATACACTCAACATAGGCCGATAAGGCCATACAATATTTCATATACATGAAATATGTCTACAAGTCTCTAAGAGTATATAAACATCATAAGGCTGGGATAGGGCCCCGATATACCATTCAATACATGTCTAAATCGTACTAACCAAATAAGCATCTTCGGATCAAATGGAGCGCACCAACATCTTCCACTAAGCTGATATCCTACTTGGAGGTCTCTCAACCTCTTTATCGGGACCTGCGGGCATGAAACGCAGCATCCCCAGGCAAAAGGGACGTGAGTAAAAATAATGTACCGAGCATGTAAGGAATTGAAAGCCAGTAAATAATAGACATGAGAGAACCATGGAGTAAAAGACTCAGAATGTATATTTGAAGAGCTCCGTGAATTAATTTGATATTATAATGTCATGCATATGTGTATAAATGTCATACCATGCATGGGTATATGCGCTCATAACACTATCAAGCCTCTGAGGGCATCCCATCATATCATCTCGGCCACTGTAGGAAAATCATCAATGTATACCAGCTGATCAGGTGGTGGTGCACATATAACACCGTAACCTTTTCCCACGTCCCATATACATATATACGTGTATATAATGAAATCTGTTTATGGGTCAATGTAAATGAATGCAATGCATGAGTAGTACATCAATAAAATCTTTCGGAGTGTCATAAAACCATTATGCCTTTGATTAATATCATGAAATAAACTTTATTAAGTTACGTATTTTCTGAGATCCGTGAACATATGATAGACTAATATGACACATGGGTAATAAACAACATAAGTATCTCTGGTATTTCTATGAATAGAGTCATTTATAGAAATTGCGCATTTGCTCGTTTCGTTTGTGTCGTATGGATCATGCCAAAAGAAAGAAGGGATAGCCTTAACATTCCTGAACCGATTCTCTTGAAAATTTCTTTATCACAAATCTTTTGCAAAAACACGTAATGGCGGATCGAATTAGGAAAAATACATATGATGTTCTTGAGAAAGATTGCACCGTACTTTCTTAGAATCGAAAAATCACACGTTACAGCTCCGACCATTGTTAATCACATATGCAATGTAACGAACCGATCGGTCGTTCCAAGAGTTTAGCCCCATTTCCCCTTTTTCTGCTTTATTATCTGTTGTTCCGCTCCTTTACATTGTGTTGGGACAGTTGGCTCGGGTTCAGAGTGATTGTGGACAGGAATGAGACGCTTAGTCTCTTAAGTTAGTGATTTAACTGGAAAAGTCAACTGAAAGTTGACTTACAGCAAAATGATATTGGAATATGGTTTTTGTGGATCGGATAGATTCATTAGGTGATTTGTGACTTAGGAGTGTGTTCGAAATGTCATTCGGAGGTCCGGAGTAGATTTAGGCTTGAATTGGCGAAATTGGATTTTTGGCAATTTCCGGTCGATAGTGGAAAATTAGCTGTCGGGGTCAAAATAGAATTCCAGAAGTTGGGATAGGTTCGTACTGTTATTTGGGATGTTTGTTCAAAATTTGAGGTTATTCGCATGTGTTTTGAGTGGTTTCGACATCGTTGGCGAATTTCAGAAGTTAGAAATCCTTAGGCTTGAATTATGGATCCATTTGGTGTTTTGATGTTGTTTTCGGTGTTACGAGGGTTCGACTAAGTTCGGGGAATAATTTATGACTTGTGGGTACAATTGGTTGAGGTCCCGAGGGCCTCGAGATGAGTTGACATGGTTGACGGGTGAGTTTTTGGCATTAGACTGTGCTGGTGTTTTCCTGTTCTGTGATTTCCGTTGATGCAAACTGGTAGCCGCATGTGCGGTCACCGTAGGTGTGGATTAGTCATCGCAGGTACGGCGTGTTGGCTAGTTGAGGTGCATCGTAGATGCAGAGATGTTACCGCAGATGCGCCCCTGGGGCCGCATGTGCGGGTCCGCAGGTTCGATATAGAGGTCGCAGTGTGGTAATCGCTGGGCAGGTCATATAAATAGATGTCTTTGCGAGTTTTTGGCTTATTTCATCATATTTTCATATGGGCCGAGGCTTTTGGGAGCAAATTGAAGAGGGATTTCAAGGGATTTCCTTGGAAGTAAGTTTCTTGGAACTAAAACTCAATTCTATGTCGATATTTGACTGATTAAGCATAGAATTAGTGGAATTTAATGGTATAAATTAGGTGTTTAAGGCTTGCGAATTTGAGACTTAAAATTTAGGAATTGAGGGGTCATTTTTGGTTGGATTTTGATGCATTTTATATGTTTAGACTCGGGAGAGGATGAGGATTCTTGTAATGTTATTTTTATAGAATTCCGAGATGTGGTCCCGAGGGTCGGGTTTGGCCAATTTCATGATTTTTGGTATATATTATTTATTTTCGAGTGGACTTTGTTCCCTTAGAGTATTTTGATGATATGAATCTATTGTTGAATAGATTCGGGGTGTGTTGAGGCCGAGTCGAGGGGCAAAGGGATCGTGGAGTAGACTTTTCGTCCGGTTTGAGGTAAGTAATGATTGTAACTCTTGTCCTCAGGGTATGAAACCCCGCACTTCACATTGTATCACTATTTTGGAGTGACGCACATGCTAGATGGCGAGTGTGTGACGTACACGGTTGAGGGATTGTGACTTGGTCCATCTCGTGGCAACTATTAAGTTGCTTATTTGATTATGAATCATATGATATTTCATGTTTCAAATATTATTACTATGTTTTGGGCGGAATGCCGTACTTGGGACTCGTGCCACGTGTTTGGACCCCTTGGGGGCTTTTTACCACTATTCCTCACTATGTTGAATTATGATTTATACTCTGTCATATTATGGTTAATTGATTTCAAAACTCAGTCTTATTTACACTATTTTGAGTATTAAAATGATATTTTGGGTCGAGTACCCCGTTTTACTGATAGCTCATGTGGCTTTTTTGGGAGGTTTTTGACTGAGTGAAACCAATGGACTATGTTGTGAGGATATTATGGGTTCAGGTTATGCGCCGCATCATGTTATACTATTTATGATGGCTGAGTGAAGCCGATGGCCTGATTTGTTAGGATATAATATGGGATCGGGATGCCCGCCGCAACATTTTATTGATAGGCCGAGTGCCAGAGTGATTGATGGCATGATTTGGCTTTTAATAACGCTTGGGCTGAAGGAGCCCCTCCGAAGTTTGTACACACCCCAGTGAGCGCATGTACCCACTAAGTGTTAGTGTGAGTGCGAGTGCCGAGTGCCGATTGTTGAGTGACGAGTGATGAGTGACAAGTGATTGGGAGGCATGAATGGCTATGAGGTTGCCCGAGGGGCTGATTAGGAGTGATTGCCAGGCATGCTGAGTGAGTGATCCTGAGTGATGCTATGCCCGAGGGGCGATTTATGATACATGTTTTTGCCCGAGAGGCTATTTATGATTTCTACCATTTCTATACTAAATTATCTTGATTTCTATGGAAACTGTTGGAAGGTACATTTTTAAAAGGAATTTTACTGAAATCGACCTTCAAGTGCTACAAATTGTGTACCTATGACTTTCGAAAGAAAAAAATATTGTATTTAATGTGGATTAATGATTTGTTTTATGTGTTTCGTAGTTCTCAGACATTGTAGACATGTAATTTTTGACCCTCCCCGTGATTTTACACAGTATATCATTTAAATATTTAATTTAGGTTTAATATCATTATTTTAAATAGTTTTGACCTTTTTACTTTATTTTATCGCAAAAATTAAAATTATAAACAAAATAGTTTCATTTGGTAGTCATACTATTTTGCTAGGATTTTTATTTTTATATAACCTTTGAAAAATACCAAAAAAATAGTTTCAAATTTAACTCTTAGTTTTATTTTTAATATAATAATTTATTAAAATAAATTAAGAGTTATTTTATATTTTTCTTATAAGTATTTTAGAAGTAACTTCTTAGCCCAATTTTGTAGATTTAGAGTCCAACTCAGACCTAAGTCCATAATTCTCAAGCCCATTCCCTTTAGACTAATACCTATTAACCTGACACTAAAACATATACCCCTATATAAGGCCCTTTAATCTTCATCACACAAAGGAGGAAGGACCCTGCCACTGCCGAAAATTGAGAAACGGTGCACATCCCACATCGGCCAGCTCCCCTAACTCACTAAAAATAAATCCTATTCTAAATCCAATTCCATTGTCAACCACATCTGCCGGCACTCCCTCCCCAAACCTTTCCCATAATAGTTTGATCTCTTTCCATTCCTTTTCTCAATCTTTATTTCTTCCTTTCTCGTATTTCAATTATAATAGTTTAGTCCATCTTTCCTTCTTTGAACTCCATTAATCTCTCAGTTTTCACAAAAATTACCTTTTATTTAGTGCAAAGATTGATATGTTTCACTAGTTTCTTCTTACCAAAATAGAGTTTCTTACCAATGAAGTCTAGTTGAAATTCCCAAGACGGTTATAAGGTTTTCTAAGAAGAGTAAGATTTCGGCGAGGTTTTCCGATCGACAACGGGCTTCTGTTTGCGTTCCATCGAAGTTTTCATCGAGAAGTTCTTGCTCGAAGTCTTTGTTCCAGGTTCTGACCTTAAGTAGATTTTGGGTCTAGGATCTGTCATGACTGGTCGTTGTATGAATTTTGCTGGAAGCTTTGTTCAATGGAAAATCTTTTCTTCGGTAAGGTCCATTCTCAATTTGTCTTTGCTATGGATTAATTGAATATTATGTGTGTTTGCTTCTGCTAAATCATTTAAGTGCTTTATTTTTAGTTTAAAACCTTGAATGCTTGTTTGAATTGTTGAACTACATATAGCCATAAAATATAATACTCTCACTAGTGTTAGCTTACTGGGTTTGGGCTCAGGATGAACATAATGGATATAGCTTTTCTTTATTAAAAAAAGTTTGTTTCATAGGCTTTCAATGCCAAATTTGTTGTTGGAACGAGTTAGTTGCTTCAACATTAAGTAGGTGAATACTACTTCTCTTGTTATTCTTGTCAATATATAAGAACTAGAAGCATCAATAGATTTATTTAAGATTCTGAAAGAGAAATTGAATAAATTGCAAGCATCACCTGGGTAGTATTTTATATATTATATGTTGATATACAACTGGCATACATCAACCTTTAATGATTCAATACCTCTGGTTTAAATTCCTAATCTTACTCATTTCCTAATGTTTCTTTATGAAGGTATTCTCTGCAGCAGAATTGTAAAAGTATATGGATTCATGTGAGTTAAAAAAGTATGGTTCCCGTGGCATGGTCACGATACGTAAATTTCATTCGGGTGTGCATTTTATGTAACCCGGCCATAACTACAGACAATAATAAAATCACATGTTGCAATCGCGGTTGCATTTCATGTGACGCAGTTTGCAACGTGTCTAAAAATAATAAGTGCACATCATCGTGACTTGTATTAAAATAATTCCATAAATATTAAAAGCGGCTAAAACTTAAAAAATCTAAATGCACAATTGTTGGTTGATTTCCCAATGCACACGCAAGTGTACGTGGTCGACAAGTAATATAGGA
>ML339601.1:0-109628 GCA_005239505.1 Nicotiana paniculata | reverse complement strand
TGAGTAGAATTAGTTAAACAACACAACTTGATATTCAAAAGTCTTGAGAAACTTGATTAAACAGCAGTTAGTATTTTATAAACTCAATTGATACGTCAATTCCCTGTGGGATCGACTTTGGGCATAATACCCCAGGATTATATTTGCAACGCCCGCTTAGTCTTCTACAAGACATAGTTGAGTGTGATCATGTTACAGGCTATCATCATGCTAATAATTGTTTAAAACTGGTAAACATTGGGGTAATTAATCAAATTAGAAGGGTAACACTTGGTGTAATTCATGTTGGCTTGCCTAACCCCGCTGTTGGGCGCCATCATGACCTGAATTAGGATTTGGGTCGTGACAACGTGGTATCCGAGCACTAGGTTCGCATAAGTCTCATGAGTCCCAAGCGAACCCAGTAGAGTCTTGCGGATCGGTATGGAGACGTCTGTACTTATCTTTAGGAGGCTACAGAGTGTTAGGAAACGTCTACTTGTTCTTACTCTATCGTTCAACCTATGATTTACTAAACTCGTTCTTCTATTCTCTCAGAGATGGTGAGGACGCGTGCATCTCATGTTCCTGGTCCGGGAGAGGGTGTTGCCCCCACCGCTCAAGGACGTGGTAGGGGCAGGGGTAGGGCACCTGCCCGTGGATGATGCCTAGACTGTAGCGGCAACACCGGAGCCCAGACCAGTTGTGGGTGGCGACCATCATAAGATGTTAGACAGATGGACCTGCTTACGCCCTCCAGTCTTCGGGGGTGAGCGTGGTGAGGATGCCCATGATTTCATTGATAGGTGCAGGGATAGACTGCACAGCATGGGGATCCTAGCGTCCCATGGAGTCGATTTCACTGCATTCCAGTTAGAGGGCAGAGCTCGTAGGTGGTGGCAGTCTTATATTCTCAGCAGGCCAGCCGATTCTCCTAATATCACTTGGGAGCAGTTCACACAGATGTTCTTGTATAGATATATTTCACCCTTTGAGAGGGAAGAGCTGAGGGTTCAGTTTGAGCGGTTAGATCAGGGGCAAATGTCCGTGACAGACTATGAGGCTAGATTTTTGGAGTTGTCGCGCCATGCCCTTATGATATTACCCACCGATGCTGAGAGAGTTTTGAGGTTTGTAACAGGGTTGCATCCAGGTATTACGACCTCTATGGCCAGAGAGGTAGAGATGGGTACCCCGTACCAGCTTGTGGTCGAGATATCTCGACGGATTGAGGGATACCGATTGAGGAGCAGGGAGAAGGGTCAACAGGATAAGAGGTCCAGGTTTACAGGTGATTTCAGGGGTGCTCCAGCTAGGGGCAGGGGTCAGCTTGGAGGCGGTCGGTCCAACAGGCCTTCATATGCATCACCTCCACCACCTCCTCGAGGTGTCCCAGTTAGGCCCCAGTTTAGTGCCATGCCAGAGCGCTCATATCGTCCTCCAGCTATTCAGATTTATCCCAGTGGTTATTCCAGTCATCAGAGATCCTTCGATCCTTATTTCAGTGTTATGCCTGAGGGCTCTTATCGCCCTCCGGCCATTCAGGATTCTTCTTCAGGTCAGCAAGATATGTCACTTATGAGGTGCTTCGAGTGTGGGAACTTAGGCCACATAAGGAGGGATTGTCCCAACTATCGGGGCAAGGCCGTGCAGCAGAGTCACCATCCTGCACTTTCAGCACCAGTAGTTTGGCCGCCTAGAGGTGGGGGTCAGGTTGGTAGGGACCGTCCTAGAGGGGGAGGCCAGTCCGGAAGGGGCCAGTCAGCTCCAGCTTGTTCTGGGGGAGCTCAGTCTTTAGGTGCCCCAGCTAGGTTTTATGCCATTCCAGCTAGATCAGATGCAGTGGCCTCAGACGCCGTGATCACAGGTATTATCTTAGTATGTGGTAGAGAGGCTTCAGTATTGTTTGATCCAGGATCCACTTATTCATATGTTTCAGCCTTATTTGCTCCTTTTCTGGATGTCTCTCAAGAGTCTTTGGGATCTCGTATATATGTGTCCACTCCTGTGGGAGACTCTGTGGTGGTAAACCGGGTGTATCGGTCTTGTGTGATCACCTTTTGTGAGTTCGAGACCATAGCTGACCTTTTATTGCTCGACATGGTTAATTTTGAGGTTATTCTAGGCATGGATTGGCTATCTACTCATCAGCTATGCTTGATTTCCATGCCAAGATAGTTACTTTAGCCATGCCTGAGTCACCCAGGCTGGAGTTGAGGGGTTCTTTAGTTAGCTCAACCGGCCGGGTTATTTCATTCCTGAAGGCTCGACATATGGTCGAGAAGGGTTGTCTAGCCTATTTTCCTTATGTGCGGGACACCACTGCCGAGTGTCTGACAATTGATTATGTGCCAGCTGTTTGAGAGCATGCTGATGTATTTCCTTCGGATCTTTCGGGCATACCTCCGGACCGTGATATTGACTTCTGCATTGATTTAGCTCCAGATACTCAGCCTATATCTATTCCTCCATTTTGTATGGCTTTGAAAGAGTTGAAGGAGTTGAAGGAGAAGCTTGAGGAGTTGTTAGATAAGGGTTTCATCAGACCGAGTGTGTCACGTGGGGTGCTCCAGTTCTATTTGTGAAAAAGAAGGATGGATCTATACGGATGTGTATTGACTACTACCAGTTGAACAAGGTTACCATTAAGAACAAGTGCCCCTTTTCGCGCATCGATGATTTGTTTGACCAGTTCCAGGGTGCTCGTGTGTTTTCTAAGATTTATTTGAGATCAGGGTATCATCAGTTGAGGATTCGGGCTTCAGATGTTCCGAAGACTGCTTTTCGTACGAGATATGGCCATTATGAGTTCATAGTAATGTCCTTTGGCTTGACTAACGCCCCAGCAGCCTTTATGGACTTGATGAATAGGGTGTTCAGGCCGTATATTGATTCCTTCGTCATTGTCTTCATTGATGAGATTTTGATTTACTCTCGTAGCTTGGGGGAGCACGAGCAGCATTTGAGAGTTGTGCTCCAGAGTTTGCGAGAACAGAAGCTATATGCTAAGTTCTCCAAGTGTGAGTTTTGGTTGGATTCCGTGGCATTTTTGGGGCATGTGGTATCCGGAGAGGGTATCAAGGTTGATCCTCAGAAGATCGATCAGAGTTGGTCGCGTCCTACTTCAGCTATAGAGATCAGGAGCTTTTTGGGCCTAGCAGGTTATTATCGCCGATTTGTGGGGGGTTTCTCATCTATTGCAGCCTCATTGACTAGATTGACTCAGAAGAATGCCCCATTTCGATGGTCTGACGAGTGTAAGGCGAGCTTTCAAAAGCTCAAGACGCCATTGACATTAGCGCCAGTTCTAGTATTGCCATCCGATTCTGGGATGTACATGGTATATTGCGACACTTCACGCGTTGGCTTGGGGTGTGTGTTGATGTAGGAGGGGAGAGTCATTTCTTATGTTTCACGCCAGCTGAAGGTTCATCATAAGAATTACCCTGTGCACGATTTGGAGTTGGCGGCGATTGTTCATGCTCTTAAGATTTGGAGGCCCTATTTGTATGGAGTGTCCTGTGAGGTTTATACAGACAACTGTAGCTTGCAGCACTTATTCAAACAAAAGGATCTTAATTTAAGGCAGCGCATATGGCTTGAGTTGTTGAAGGATTATGATATCACCAATCTTTATCACCCCGGCAAGGCTAATGTGGTGGCAGATGCTTTGAGCCAGAAGGCTGAGAGTATGGGTAGCTTGGCTTATATTGCAGCAGAGGAGAGACCTCTAGCCTTTGACATTCAGTCCTTGGCCAATCACCTGGTGAGATTAGATCTTTCAGAGCCTCGTCAAGTTTTGGCACATGTGGTTGCTCAGACTTCATTATTGGGAGATATTAAGGCCCGACAGATCTATGATTCGTGCTTGGTAGAGCTTCGGGAGACAGTGGTTTAGGGTAGGGCCAAGGATGTTGCTATCGGAGAGGATGGTGTTCTGAGACTTTAGGGCCGCCTATGTGTTCCTAATGTTGATGGCCTGAGGGAGAGGATTCTAGAGGAGGCACACAGTTCTCGGTATTCTGTTCACCTTGGTCTACGAAGATGTATCGTGATCTAAAGTAGCATTTCTGGTGGAGGCGAATGAAGAAGGACATTATGGAGTATATGACTATGTGCCTTAATTGCCAGCAGGTTAAGTATGAGCACTAGAGGCCAGGAGGCCTACTTCATCAGATGCCCATTCCTGAGTGGAAATGGGAGCACATTGCTATGGACTTTGTGGTTGGGTTGCCTCGGACTTCGCAGAAGGTTGACGTGGTTTGGGTCATTGTGGATAGATTGACCAAATCGCCGCATTTCATTCCAGTGGCTACTACATATTCATTTGAGAGGTTGGCTCAGATCTACATTCGGGAGATAGTCCGGTTACATGGTGTGCCGGTGTCCATTATATCAGATCGAGGTCCTCAGTTCAGCTCGCACTTCTGGAGAGCATTGAACAGTGAGATGGGCACCCAGATAGACCTCAGCACACCATTTCACCCTCAAAGTGATGGTTAGTCAGAGTGTACAATTCAGATATTGGAGGACATGCTTAGGGCATGCATGCTTGATTTCGGGGGTAGTGAGACCAGTTCTTGCCCTTGGCCGAGTTTGCTTACAATAATAGTTATCAGTCCAACATTGATATGGCACTATTTGAGGATTTGTATAGTCGGCGATGTCGTTCTCCTATCGGATGGTTTGAGCCTGGCGAGGCTAAGTTATATGGCACCGACCTGGTGAGGGATGCCTTGGAGAAAGTAAAGTTAATTCAAGAGAGACTCCGTATAGCACAGTCCAAACGGAAGAGTTACGCGGATCAGAGGGCGCATGATGTATAATTTCTGGAGGGAGATAGGGTCCTGTTGAAAGTCTCGCCTATGAAGGGTATTATGAGGTTTGGGAAAAAGGGAAAGCTGAGCCCGAGGTTTATAGGTCCAATCGAGGTGTTGAGACGAGTTGGGGAGGTTGCTTATGAGCTGGCCTTGCCTCCCAGCTTATCAGGAGTTCACCCAGTTTTTCATGTATCCATGCTCCGGAGGTACCACGCCGATTTCTCTCATGTGGTTGATTTCAGCACTATTTAGTTGGATGAGAGGTTGGGCTACGAGGAGGAGCCAAGTGCTATTGTTGATAGGCAGGACCACCAGTTGAGGTCCAAGAGAGTTTCTGCCGTAAAGGTCCAGTGGAGGGGTCAACAAGTTAAGGAGGCGACCTGGGAGTCCGAGGAGGACATTCGGAGCATATATCCACACCTATTCGGCACTTCAGGTAGGATTCTAGACTCGTTCGAAGACGAACGTATGTTTAAGAGGTGGAGAATGTAATGACCCGACCGGTCGTTTTGCGTTATCGGACCCTGTTCCCCTAAATGAAACTTCCCATAGCGGCATTTTATGATTTATGACTTGCGGGGACTGGTGGTCTGGGATTCGGAGATGTTTAGAGTGCAATAGGAAATATTGGTTCGTTAAGGTTGGCCTTTAAGGCCAAGTTTGACTCCGGTCAACATTTTTGGTAAACAACCTCGGAATTGAGTTTCGTCGGTTTCGGTAGCTTCATGTGACGATTTCAGACCTAGGCGTATGTTCGGATTGGATTTCTGATGACCCGGGGGAATTTCGCCGCCCAATATTGAAATAAGAAGTTCCTTAAGTTCATATTTTGGTTTGAGACGTGTTTTTGTGTTATCGAGGTCCGAAAGGAATTCCGAGACCGGGAATAGTTCCTTTATGTTAATTATGACTTGCCTGCAAAGAGGTCACTCCGAGATGTATAGGTCGGTTCGGCACGTTTTGAGCGAAGTCTAGAAAACTTGAAGTTCCTAAGTTTGGTTCTTGGGGTTTGGAGGTGTGATTTCGATTTTTAGCGTCGTTTTGGGTGTTCCGAAGGCTCGAGCGAGTCAGTATTATGATTTTGGACTCGTTGGTATATTTGGACTAGGGCTCGGGTGGGCCCAGCTTCCTTCTAGGCACCTAATGGGGCTAAAAACCAGCAAAACATAGCTGCTGGTGCACCTGTTCTGGTGTGACCGCAGGTGCGGTTGCCTTGTCGCAGGTGCAGGACCCCTCCTGCGGTCCCCAGCATCACAGGTGCGATCACCTAATGACCTGGCCAATTTTTGCAGGCGCGAAAAATATTCCATAGGAGCGGAGCCGCAGGTGCGGTCTCCACTCCGCAGGTGCGGGCCCAGGCTCCCCAGCCCATTTCCGCAGGTGCGAGATTTTTCTCGCAGGAGCGGAATCACTGTTGAGGCAGTGTGTTTTATATACGGCTTTTAAATCCATTTTTCTCATTTCTTCTTCTTCCTTGGGCGATTTCCTCCATTGTTAAGGGCTAACGACTTGGTCTTCTAAGGTAAGTGAACTCTACTCAAAACTTAGCTTCATGCATGGATTCTAGCTTAATTAACTACATAAGTTAGTGCAAAAATCAAGAATTTGGATAGTAACCTAGAACTTGTGATAATTTGAGAATTTTCTGTGAATTGGCCATGAAATCAAGTAAGAATCGTATATTAATGATCCTTAGGCTTGGGGTGATTGTTCCCTTCGAGAATTATCGGAATCTGAGTGTGTGGGCCCAGGGTTGGATTTTGGGAATTTCACAAGAATGTTGAATTATGGAAAAAATTAGAACAATTTCCCTATTTTGAGCATGCATTGATGTCATTATACTATATTTGGCTAGTTGCGAGCCGTCGAGGGTAGATTTTGGAGATTCGGGCGCGTCCTTGATCCGAGAGGTGGTTTCGTAACGAGGTGAGCCTCCTTTCCAGCCTTGTAAGGGGGAAATGTCCCCATAGGTTCCTTAGTTTCTATGTATGCATGTTGTGGGGGCCGCGTACGTACCAAGTGACGAGAGTCCGTACGTGGCGACTATATTGCTGTGTCGGGTAGCTTTAGGAATCACGAGCATGCCACTATGTTCCTTATTTGTACCTTGTATGTGTTAAGAGTTGTAATGATTGTTGAGGTGATATGGAAACATGAAACATTATGACTTAGATCCCAATTGGCTATTCTTGGTATTGACACAGTCCTGTTGAGTTCACTGTTGAGTTGGTACACACATATACTTATATATATACGCACTAGTTATCGAGTCAGCATACGAGCCGCAGGTATGATGCGCGGCCGTGGGTCAGCTTATTATTATCGAGTCAGCACACGAGCCGCAGGTATGATGCGCGGACATGGGTCAGCTTACTATTATCGAGTCATCACACGAGCCGCAGGTATGATGCGCGGCCGTGGGTTAGCTTATTATTATCGAGTCAGCACACGAGTCGTAGGTACGTTGCGCGATCGTGGGTTATCTTATTATATCGAGTCAGCACGCGAGTCACAAGTATGATTCGCGATCGTGGGTTAGATTATGACCTCAGTCCCCATGACCACCCTTATGACTCCGGCCGGTCGCCTTGTCCTGGTATGTGTATGATCACTTGAGTTCTGAGTCACTTAAAACTGGAGTGTCAGGTATTGGTTAAGAGAAGATTTTGGTAATTGGTTGTTCCTTTTCAGTTAATTATCTGGATTTCATTATTTGCTATGTACTTGTTGCTCACTTTTTCCCATGCCTATTGCTTTAGCCATATTCCGTCATATATTATATTGCTGGACCTTAGTGAGTACCTAGTCGACCTCTCGTCGCTACTCTTTCGAGTTTGGGCGGGATACTCACTGGGTACATATTTATTATGTACTCATGCTGCACTTCTTCTTCTGTACTTGACTGTATAGATCAAGAGGCTGGTATTTCTGATTATCAGGCTGGTGTTAGATACTGACTTGGGCTGATTCGACTTCGCGGTGAGCTGCTCTTCCTGACGAGCTCTGGCAGCACCCCGGAGTTTCCTTTTATCATTTTCCCGTCTACTTTATTCAGACTGTGGGATTGTGTATATATACATGTTATCCTTGTATATCATGAGGAGAAAATTTTTGGAAGAGGCCAAGACCGGTATCATTTACATTGATGCCAAAATTACTAAGGCTAGAGAGCTTGAGTTGATTCCAAAAAATGGACTCCCGGTGCAGTCTGATGCTCCAGGTTCTTCTGTTTCTAATTCTGTGTTTTCGGAAACTGAAGAGGAATCGAAAGGCGATGATGGCGAAGACCAAGGTGGAACTATTTACTACCCTCAGTGATGCAGATACTTCTCTTCCTTCTGATTCCGGAGACGTTACAGTTTAGCTTTACTTATCTTTTCCCGTTTTGTATTTATTTTGGCACGTTCTTATAAATGAAGACATTTTTTTGCTCAAATGTTTGTTTGAGTCTTACTTTTTCTTGAATATCCATGCAAAAATTTTAACCCTTATATTCTTTTAAGGATTCTGCGCATGATTTCTGTATGTGGTCTTGGATGCATTTTCTTCAATGCACTTTGTTTCAGAGAATTATCCCTTTACATGAGGGTTACAATGAGTATTTTTGCGAGTTTGATTTTTATGCCTTTTTCGTATGCAGCTTCAGGTGTATTTTTCCCGGTGGCATTCTAGATTCCGGGAATTGATTCTTCCGGAACCAACCCTTTAACGTGAGGATTTTTATAAGAGATGGCCCTATTATGTTTATGGTACTCTTGAAGAGGACGTCTCATGTTCATTACGACACTAACATTTGAAGTAATTATTTAACTTTCGAATGGTAAAATCAACTCATCGTTCAGACAAGAAACAAGATAAAAACAAAAGGATTTCATTTCATTTAATTCCTTTTATTTTCAAAATTACATAAGCATTTTGCTATGTAGAAAAAAAATTGCCATGACTTGTGGCTATCTGGTATAACTTATTTCTACGGGGTTGGCTGCGGAGTTCCTACTCCCGATGCTGTATGCAGTTTTGGATTCGTTCCTCGGTTGATGTGTCATTCAGTGTTGCCTGGCATTTTGTGTTGTCGTAACCTCATATTGTTCCCCCTATTGTTCGAATGCGAAGAATTCGAATTAGAACACTGGAAGTCTTGTATCTTCGAAGATGCCACTAATGAATTTCTAGGTAATCCTTCACTCGGCAACATATCTTGTTTTCCTTTAAGAACCCATGCTATCGAGCGAAAGAATACCTAATAGTCCTCTAGTGGTTTGTGCTCATTAACAATCGGTAACCTCTATTCGGTAGCAAACTTAACTTCCCAATGGGAATTTTCTATCAAAGCATAAATTATCTAATCGTCCCCTAGTGGAAAATTATTTGTTCGCCTTGTTATCAAAGGTCTTATCACTGCTATCTTCATAGTATGATTTTCATCGCTGCCTCGTTAAAAACCTTTCAAGAAAAACCCAATTGGGACAAAAACTGAACTAAGGGAAAAAGAGTGCAACACATACTTCCCGTTTGACTGTTGTTCGTCAGCAGTAATATCTTTTGAGGTGATCCACATTCTAGTTGGTGGGTAACTTTTCTCCATTTTGGTTCTCCAACTCGTATGATCATTTTCTTGTGATAGCTCAAACCTGGTAAGGGCCTTCCCATGTTGGGCCTAACTTTCCTGCATTGAGTAACCGAGTGTTTTAAGTTTCCTTCCTCAAGACCAAGTCTCCTACTTTGAAATATCGGAGGTTGGCTCTTCGATTATAATATCACTCCATTCTCTACTTCTGAGCTGCCGTTCTGACATGCGCCAAGTCCCTGCGGTTCCTCAAGCTGCTCCAAGTTAATTAGCATTGCTCGTTGTACGATTCTTCATCTGCCTAGAAATACCTTAAGGTTGTTTCCCCTATTTCTACCGGTATCAAAGCTTCTGCGCCGTACACAAGGCAAAAAGGGTTTTCTCTCGTGCTTGACTTGGCCGTTGTTCGGTAGGCCCATAGAACCCCAGATAATTCTTCGGGCCAGTTGCCTTTTGCTGCTTCCAAACTTTTCTTTATATTTTTTATAATCACTTTGTTTGTTGAATCTGCTTAACCATTTGTGCTCGGATGATAAGGTGAAGAGGTAATCCTCTTTATATTCAAATCTTCAAGGGACTTTGTAACTTTTGCGCCGATAAACTACGGATCATCGTCCCATGCAATCTCTTTCGGTATCCCGAACCTACAAATTATATTTTCCCACAGGAAGTAGACCACTTCGCATTATACGATCTTCTAATAAGGACCTGCTTCCACCCATTTAGAAAAATAGTCAATCAAAATTAAAAGAAACCTTACCTTTCCAGGAGCTGGTGGTAGCGGTCCGACGATGTCAATCTTCCACTTCATGAAGGGCCACGGGGATAGAACCAAATGTAGGGGTTCTGTCAGTTGATGTACTAGTGGTGCATAGTGTTGGCACTTATCACATTTTAGTACTAAGTCTTTGGCATCTTGTTCCATACAGGGCCAGTAATATCCTGCCCGAACTAATTTCAGCACCAAAGAATCTGCACCCAAATGGTTGCCGCATATCCCTTCATGGACTTCTCATAGTTAGATTATGATGCTCCTAAGCATCGGGCCAACGGGCCTTGAAAGGATTTTTCTATACAATTGGCCTTTCTTGAAGCTATATCGTGCAACTTTAGCACGTAATGCTCTTGATGTTTTGGGGTCTTCGGGCAACTTTTCATGATCGAGATAATCGATTATTTGTTTCTCCAGTCCCAGACCAAACTCACCAATGCATCGGCTTATGCGTTATCTTCTCTCGAGATATGAGTTATTGACCACTCCCGGAATCGTGCAAATAAAGCATGAACCTTTACCATGTATTGTTGCATACATTACTCTTTGGTGTCAAGAATTCTGTAGACCTGATTTACCACCAACTATGGATCACATTTCATTTCGATGACTTCGGAGTCAATCCCCCAGGCCAATTCGAGCCCTGTAATCAAAGCTTCGTACTCTGCTTCATTGTTAGTTAAGGGAATCCTTTTGATGGCTCGCCTTAAGGTTTCCCCCGAAGGCGTGATCAAGACTATTCTGATCCCGGACCCTTTTACATTTGAAGCTCCATCCGTAAATAAGGTCCAAAATCTCGATGTCTATTCTGACATCATTATTGCATCCTTGGCTGCTAGAGGCAATAGTCCCGGGCTGAAATCGGCTACGAAGTCAGCCAAGACTTGCGACTTAAATGCAGTCATTGGTTTATACTCTATATCGAATTTTCTCATTTCGACGGACCATTTGGCCAATCTACCCGAGAGCTCGGGTTTATGGAGGATATTCCTCAGAGGTAAAGTAGTCACCACAGCTATCAGGTGGCATTGGAAGTAGGGCCTCAGCTCCGAGTGGCGACTATGAGAGCTGAGGCCAGCTTTTCCAGATGCGGGTAGCGAGTTTCTGCTCCCTTTAGAATTTTACTAACGTAATAAATGGGAGATTATGTACCTTGATCCTCTCGGACTAAAACTACACTTACCACAACTTCTGAAACCACAAGGTAGACTAGCAACTGTTCACCTTCTTTTGGTTTTGAGTGTAACGAAGGGCTTGACAAATATTTCTTTAACTCCTTCAAGGCTTATCGACACTCTGGTGTCCATTCGAAATTGTTTTTCTTTTTGAGTAGTGCAAAGAAGGGATGACATTTTTCCGATGAACAGGAAATGAACCTGCTCAAACCTTCCAATCTACCTATGAGCCTCTAGACTTCTTTTATGTTAGCCAATTGATCTGGGATATCATCTATGCTTTGATTTGTTGGGATTTACCTCAAGTCCCCTTTGTGAGACTAGGAAACCTAGGAATTTACTCGAACTGACCCCGAACGCACACTTCTCGGGGTTAAGTTTCATATTATGCTCTCTCGGGATGTCAAATGTTTCTTTTAAGTGCTTCAAGTGGTCACCTGCATTCAAAGAATTAATGAGCATATTGTCTACATATACTTCCATAGTCTTTCCTATTTGTTTTTCGAACTTCTTATTCACGAGTCGTTGATAAGTGGCTCCGGCATTTTTATCCCGAATGGCATCACAAGATAACAATATATACCAAAATTCATTATAAACGAAGTCTTTTCCTAATCTTCTAGTTTCATATTGATTTGATTGTACCCAGAATAAGCATCGAGGAAACTCATTAACTCGTGCCCGATAGTAGCATCAATAATTTGATCGATATTTGGCAATGAGAATGAGTATTTCGGGAATGCCTTATTAAGATCCTTATAATCTACGCACATGAAAAACTTATTATATATCTTAGGAACTACTACTACATTGGTAAGCCAGTTTGCATATCCTACCTCTCGGATTGAGCTAATCTTAAGTAAGTGGGTTACCTCTTCTTTGACAACATTATTCCTTGCTTCAGCAATTGGGTGCTTCTTTTGCCTTACGGAGGTATGTTGGGATCCAAGCTTAACTTGTGTACGGCTATCTCCGTTGGGATTCCTGTCATATCCTCGTGCGACCATGCAAAAAAATCGGCATTAACTTTAAGTAATTCAATAATAGAAGACCTGAACTTTGCGTGCAGCTCGAACAACGCAACCTTCTCCAGTTCTTCTCCTGTGGACTTCGTTGCTGATAAGTGAGGAGTTTGACTACTTATTAGCGCCTTTTAGCTTTTGTTTTATTCCAAAAGCGCTTAACTGTGTTCCAAAAAACTGATGAAATGTAATTAATTGCAGGAATATTGGAAGATGAGCTCCCGAGATGAAATCTAACTCAAGAAGGAGTAATTTTAACTCAAGGACAAAAACAAGCACAAAAGATCAAAGTGCGGACCGCAGAATATCATCTGCACGCCACAGGTTGTGAAGAAATTCCATCAGAATGTTGAAAAATGCATACCGTACATGAATTATACGGCCGCAAAAGTTGGATCAGAGCAAAAGTTCAGAGAACCTGCACCTCAACTTCTTTTATTGAATTCCTTAAAGTTAATGCTGATTGTTTTGCATGGTCGCACGAGGATATGACAGGAACATTGCGTGCAGCTCGAACAACGCAACTTTCTCCAGTTCTTCTCGTTTGGACTTCATTGCTGATAAGTGAGGATTTTGAATAATTATTAGCGCCTTTTAGCTTTCGTTTTAGTCCAAAAACGCTTAACTGTGTTCCAGAAAACTGATGAAATGTAATTAATTGCAGAAATATTGGAAGATGAGCTCCCGAGATGAAATCTAACTCAAGAAGGAGTAATCTGAACTCAAGGATAAAAACAAGCACAAAAGCTCAAAGTGCGGACCGCAGAATATCATCTGCGGGCTGCAGGTTGTGAAGAAATTCCATCAGAATGTTGAAAAATGCATACCGTACATGAATTATACGGCCGCAGAAGTTGGATCAGAGCAAAAGTTCAGAGAACCTGCACCTCAACTTCTTTTTTTGAATTCCTTAAAGTTAATGCTGATTATTTTGCATGGTTGCACGAGGATATCACAGGAACATTGCGTGCAGCTCGAACAATGCAACCTTCTCCAGTTCTTCTCATTTGGACTTCATTGCTGATAAGTGAGGATTTTGACTACTTATTAGCGCCTTTTAGCTTTCGTTTTATTCCAAAAGCGCTTAATTGTGTTCCAGAAAACTGATGAAATGTAATTAATTGCAGGAATATTGGAAGATGAGCTCCCGAGATGAAATCTAACTCAAGAAGGAGTAATCTGAACTCAAGGATAAAAACAAGCACAAAAGCTCAAAGTGCGGACCGCAGAATATCATCTGCTGGCCGCAGGTTGTGAAGAAATTCCATCAGAATGTTGAAAAATGCATACCGTACATGAATTATACGGCCACAGAAGTTGGATCAGAGCAAAAGTTCAGAGAACCTGCACCTCAACTTCTTTTATTGAATTCCTTAAAGTTAATTATGATTGTTTTGCATGGTCGCACGAGGATATGACAGGAACATTGCGTGCAGCTCGAACAACGCAACCTTCTCCAGTTCTTCTTGTTTGGACTTCATTGCTGATAAGTGAGGATTTTGACTACTTATTAGCGCCTTTTAGCTTTCGTTTTAGTCTAAAAGCGATTAACTGTGTTCCAGAAAACTGAAGAAATTTAATTAATTGAAGGAATATTGGAAGATGAGCTCCCTAGATGAAATCTAACTCAAGAAGGAGTAATCTGAACTCAAGGATAAAAACAAGCACAAAAGCTCAAAGTGCGGACCGCAGAATATCATCTGCGGGCCGCAGGTTGTGAAGAAATTACATCAGAATGTTGAAAAATGCATACCGTACATGAATTATACGGCCGCAGAAGTTGGATCAGACCAAAAGTTCAAAGAACCTACACCTCAAGTCCACCACAAGTGCGGACCGCAGAAGAAGAGCTACGCAGCAGCATAGACATTTTTGCGGATCACGGAAGAACAAGGTGCGGTCGCAGACATTATTGCGTGGACCACAGAAAGAGGGAAGTGCGGCTGCAATTCATTATCATGCGGCCACAGATTTTCAACCCTGTCAAGATGAAGCAAAGTACGGGCAGCACATGGATTTGTGCGGACAACACATGGAATTGTGCGACCGCAGAACCTCCGAAAGGGAATTTTTGTCCGAAAATTCCTGCCTTGTATAAATAGAAGGGTTTCACTCTTTTAGGTCAACTTTTGACATCAGCTTCCACAATAGACAGTTTATTTTACTCATTTTAGTAGTTTTTTGCTATTTTGAGCTTTTTGAATATTGATTTCATCATTTTAATTATTGATATGGGTTTAATTATAATTTCTTATTCTTTTTCTTCCAATATAAACATGAGTAGCTCGATTTTCACTAGGGTTGTGACCCAACCCTAGTGTGTAAACTTAATGGGTGTTTTATTTATTGCTTGTTTATGGTTGGGTGTTTAATATCTAGACTTGTTCTTGCTTTTATTTTAAGAATTAATGGTTGCAAACATTATTTCATGCATATTTGATTTGGTCTCTAATTGAGAAAGTGAAACTTACTCTAGGAAAACTTGGCTAGCAAGAAATTGGGTCAATCGAGAGATTGATAAGCCCAATTAAAGGGTTGAACCTAGATATAGTAAACCCCGACTTGAGCTTATTATCAACTATTTTGTTCAATACCCCTTTGAACTTGAGAAAGCCAAATTGGGCAAAATTACTCACTGATCGAGAGGTAGTGAGTGGGTACTTGAGCATTGATAGCTATAATATGCTCCGACCAGTTAAACAAGCTTTAAAATTTACAACCAATTAGGCAAACACCTAGATTAAGGTCATAGCCCTAGGCCTTTTATATCATTTAAGTAACAACAAAAACAGTTTCCTAGTTGCATTCTTTAAATCAAAATCATAGTTCAATTTAGGTTTTCAAACAAAACCAAATATTTCAGAAGTGCAAATTTAGATACACAAACTCACACGCAAAGATATATACTACTAACACCCATTCATATATCGCGCTGCGGAATTTGACCCCGATTCTTGTTGGTATTACTATTGCATCGGCCGTTTTCATATCCTCAAATAGAGGAGTGAAATTGGATGAGATCAGTCGTGACCGTCTCTTCTGGTACTTGAAAATATATTGGTACCTGGTATTGTTTCGACTCTTCTGTCCCCGGGCTAACTTCATTTGGTTCGGTGGAAGATGGCGATTCTGATAATTGCTATGCCGCACGTTCCTTTCCTTTCCTACTGGAGAGAAAATTGCATTCATCTTCCTTGTTGCCCGTTGATCACCCCTTATCTGTTTGATCCCCCCTGGTGTCGAAAACTTTATCACTTGGTGATATGTTGAAGGCAGATCTTTCATCTCATGCAGTCATGGCCTTCCCAAGATGATGTTATACCCTATGTCTCCATATACCACTTCAAAGAGAATTGTCTTCATTACTCTTTCAGCATTTGTGAGTAGCAAAATTTCTCCTCGGGTGGTCACGCTTGCGAGGTTGAATCCGGCGAGGATTTTTGTTGCAGGGATAATGCTTCAGGTGAGTATATCTTGCTCCAGTACTCTCCATTGTATGATATTAGCTGAACTTCCTGGATCCACTAAAACACGTTTAATTTAAAAATCTAACCCATTTAAAGAAACTACTACTGCGTTATTATGAGGTAGCAGTAATTCGTCTACATTTTCGTCGATGAATGTGAAATCTTCTTCCCACAGCCTTTTATGAGTTATTGATACTTTTATCTTCTTCGCTGCTGAAAAGGTGACCCCGTTAATTTCATTCCCTTCGAAGATCATGTTTATCGTTTGGCGTGGAGGTTCCTCTCCTACTTTCGAGGTTTCCGCATCGCCCCTATTCCGACCATAATTGTTTTTAGCTTGGTCACTCAAGAATTCCCTGAGGTGACCATCCTTTAACAGTGTTGCCACTTCTTCCTGGAGGTGCCGGCAGTCCCTAGTACGGTGGCCGTTAGTGTCGTGGTATTCACACCATAAATTGGGATCCCTCTAGCTGGGATCAGATTTCATAGGTCTTGGGAATCGTGCCTCTTTGATATACCTCATGGCTGACACCAACTCTACTACACTGACATTGAAGTTATGTTCTGATAACTTTGGGTAAGAAGAATCTCGCGACCCTGAGATTTCTATATCCTGCAGTGATCTATTGTTCCAGCCACGATCGGTCCTTCTATCAATGGTGAACTTGTCTGCTGCCCGGAAGCTCGTGCCATGACATTCTGTCCGCTCGTAGGGAAAAAATCGGCCCCTCGAAGTTTGTCTATCCCTGTCAATATCATCTTTCATTTTCTTTGTTCTTCTCCCGTCCTTTGGTCGACAATGGAAAGCAAACCTGAACGTCCTCTATCCTTATTTTCGACTCATACCGGTTGTGAATATCTTCCCAAGTTGTTGTTGGAACTCGAGTAGACGTTCCTTCAACTTTTAGGAGCAACCGAACTTCTCGAATTTAAAGCTTTGGTGAGTGTTTCAGCTGCCCATTCACCCAGGACTATTGGTAGTAACATCCTTTCCTTGTGGAATCGGGTAAAGAATTCTCATAATAACTCGGGTTCTCCCTGCGTGTCCTGAATATATCGGCCTTTTAAGTTTGTACCTTTCTGGTACCGGCATGGGCCTTGATGAAATAATCTGCGAGCATCTCGAAGGAATCTATTGAATGCTCGGGCAATAATGAATACCACGTTTACTCTCCCCTCATGAAAGTCTCACTGAATGTTTTCAGCAACATGAACTTAATTTCGTGAGGAGACAAATTATTTCCTTTCACCATTGTTGTGTAAGTGATAATGTGCTCATGTAGATCTGAAGTTCCATCATACTTCGGCACTTCGGGATTAACTCCGGGGCTGCACTTGGCTTGTACAGTAATTGAATATACCTCTTCGAGTTCAGGCCTTTCAACACTGGTGGTGCGCCCGGGATTTTATCCTTGTGGGTATTTACTTCCTTCATGAACCGCAAAAGTTCCTCCTTGAACGTATCATTATTGTTGTTGAGGCCGGATATGCTCCCCCGGCTCCGTCGAAGCCAACTTCGCCCCTAGGAGTGTTGTTGTCGACTCTCTGCTTTATTTAGGTTGCGGGAACATCGGGAGGAATTGGATCTCGCCTGTTCGCATTATTTGAAGCACCTGATAGCGCCTGCTTTAGTTCCGTCATAACTTGATCCTGACGCGTGAGATAGCATAGAACGATTAAATGTTGCTCTTGCAGAACCCTCACTACATCCGTTATATACCCATCATCAGCATCATCAAGAGTCGTCTCCCGATCCTGTCGAGGGTACCGCCCGTCATACACTGCTGTGGCGTCGTTCCCCTCATTGGGAGTGTCACTGATTGAATCCTCGAAATGATGTTGTTCCCCTTGAATTTCAGGGTTGTGCGTGCCGTTAACAGTGTTATCTGCCATTTCTTTTGTGATTTTTTCTAAGACAAAATAATCAAAATTCGTTAGTAAAAAATGTAGGGATCAATTTAATTGCACAACTGTCTAGGACCACGGTAGGTGCCAAACTGTTTATCTGGAAAACGGTACAGTTGAATTTATTCGTGATTTCCAGACAAGTGAACTGATTTGACTCATAAAGTAACAAAATAACAGATAAAATATAAAATACTTAGCCTTCAAACATAGATGGAATGACAGAGCTGATGAGCCCGGGAAAAGGGTTTCAGGGCACGACAATGATAAGATCAAAAAGCCAAAAAGTAAAGTTGTTTTAAAATGATGTATAGAATGCAGTGTAAGTTGGCAAGAAAATTCGTGTCCCTTACCATGATAACTGAGCTCTCTGTTTATAATTATGTATAGGGAAGGAAGTACTAGGATCATGCCCTTCTTTAATGTCAATTATGAGAGTCATCGATGAAGATGTAACATTAGACATAAATCCCAAATTCCTTGTAACAGGACATCATCTTTAATGTTGCAAAATATTCTTTATTAAATGTTACCGGACGTAAAGCATTTAATACTCTTTTTATGATCGTAATTCCTTCTGGTGACAAGTGAATTAGCTATGTTCGGTGGTCATCCCCATCTTGTGTTACACGTGTCCTTCCTTTTAGCGGCCACGTGTCATGTCGTATTTTTCCCTATACAAAAATGAACTACTACCTCATGCCCCCAATAATTACACTAACAAATAACACTGTAAATGTACAAAATAATCAGTCGAGAAACGTGAGAACGGACCTTTGGTATATCAATAGCTAAAATAAAGGAAAATATTTTTGTAGTATTTATTTTTTAAGACAACTTCCATCACAACCCTTGAAAACTGGGCATTTGAAGCATCAATCTCATTCTATGCTCTATGCCATCTTCCTTCTACTTTGAATATTAATTCATGCCCACAATCTCCTTCACAAAGGAAAGGAAAATGGGAAAGTCATCTTTGCAAATAAAGGCATTCTTCTTATACTATGTCATCTTGTCTAAAGTAGTCAAAATAACAATACTAGAACTAAAAGAAACATCTAAGAATAGAAAAAGGTCTGACTTTCGGAGAGAGTCAAAAATCACATATTTATAATATTTGAAAATAATTTACCAAAATATATAATTATATCTTTAAAAAATATTTGTGTCTCACTTTATGCTATAAATTTAATTTTTTCTGTTTTTTTTTTAAATTTGTACCCAGTTAAATAAATTCACACGGAGGGAGTAAAATTTCCTCACTCCCACAAGGACTCCGCCACAAGTAGTATCCACGCGGCTTGGACACTGAGCCCACTTCTAGAAAAACAAATTAAAATATCATTTGACCACACTAGCCTCAAATCCAAATAAACTAACAATACCAGCTATCAGTATATATCGGCGGTTTCCAATACAGCATAAAAGGTAAGACAACGATTGGACCAAAAACAAAAAAAGATCTCGAACAAAAATGAATGCCCCGTCCTTTGCTTTATTCATTTCTATGCTGCTCCTCCTTGGTGCGCCTGTTACTTGTGGACGGGGAGCAGGAAGCAGAATGCTGGTAGAAAACATCATCAGTATTCCATCAGCTGGATCGTCTCACAATGTAATGAGTATTAACATTCATCACGGAAGTCGAAAGTTTCTTCTCCACCAGCGCCGCCTCATTGCGGCTAAAGCTAGCAGCTCTCCAAATGCGCCGGGAACTCGGTAGTCTTCGGAGTTCTGGCTAATAAGTATGTTGATCCCTGCTTCTGCTGTCACTGTAGTTTTTACAACAACAAGAAGCCCAGTGAAATCTCACACGTCTGGCTACTGTTGTTTTTCATTCTATTATTCATATTGTTGCCATTCTTTTTGTATCATTTTTGGTCTTTTTCTTCTTTCTATGGATGTTGAGTAGGAGATGTTCAAGTGATCTCTTTCACTAGAAAATTATATTGTATAAATAAGTTAAATTTTGTTTATGTAGATATATACATAATGTTGAATGCCATTCATTCAAGGGTAACTCCTGGAGTGATAGCAAAGATTGTTTAATAGTGCTTTTTTGTTGGCTTTAAATGTGACATTTTATCATTTACTATATAATGTCTTTGATGATAATCCTGCTTCTATGCCCCCGGTATGGCAGGTCTTCTTTTTTTTTTTTTTTTTTTTTTTTTTCTCTTTTTGTTTTTTAAGTAATTTTAGTGTTAATGTTTAGATATAATAATACTTCATCTGGTCCGCAATAAGTGACCATTTTACCTTTAGCACACCCATTAAAAAAATATAAACTTTTAGAGAAAAAATATTTATTTATTAAATTAATCTTAATTAATTGTTACCTTGACACATTGAAAATTTAAAATATGTAAATAAGGATAAATTTAAAAAAATAAAATTAATTCCTTCTTAATCATGTAAATAGACACTTATTTTAAACTAAAATAAAAATATAAAATAGTCTCGTGAGGGAGTAATATACTGTTCTCCAAGAAAGAAGCAGCTTCTGGTCTTTTAATACGGCCGCCGGATCATTCCTTTTACTAATTTGTTAATTCAAAATAGTTCCGTAATTATGCATGTGTATGAAAGTTAAAGAGAGCACAAATCTGTTTCCTATATATGTGGAAGTTTTCCATGTAAACAATATCAACTTTTATCTATTTACAGACACAAAACAGTAGAGTAGTATTTTTCATCATTTTATATATATATATATATATATATATATATATATATATATATATATATATATATACACACACACGATGTATTTAATTTATGAAATAAAAATTAAAGAAAAATATATAAATTCCTAAAAATAAAGAATATTGATTAAATTTCGCTAGCTCAATAAGAAAGAAATCATACGCTTAATTAGAAGTCCACATATGCCTATCATAATTTTTTCAACCTCCAATGCTCTTCTTATGAAAATTAAATTTTGCATCCTAACTTTTTATCAACTTAAAAATTAATTTTACTTATGTTAATTTTACTCCAAATTAAATTGAATTTTTATCTGATTTGTTGATTCAAAGACTTTTCTTTTTGCTAAGTTCAACGATTTAATTATTTGTTCTCAATATTTTAAAAAATATATATTTTTGTTGATTCAAATTCCTATATTTGTTCATCCAAAGTATTAATTGTATCTATAATAGTGTTAAACTATAAGTATATTTTTATCCAATATGAATTCTATGTTCAAAGGATAAAAATTGACCTAATAGTTTACCTGAAAATATTTAGGTAATTTTAAAAACCTAATATTAGAAAATTAATTAAACTTTTTTATTATAAAATCTATTTTTAACATATAAAAAAATTGGTCATCTTTTTATTATAATAAGTTGTAAAATTTAATTCTTTCATTAACCTTATTAGAGTGTAAAAATTTAAATCCACCGTATATGTTTAAGTAAGATACCAAAATCAAAAGAAGATTACCATGAATTATAATGTCAACATGTACATATGCTTGGTGAACCGTAACTGCGGTAGAATTAATAAAACTAAATATTAAGATCTCTTACCTAGTTCACTAAGGAAAAATTAATTAATAACCAAATCTTTTACTGATGACAAAGTCCTAAATACTAGGAACGTAACTTAAAATTTTAATTATGTCTTATGTAAATTTATTTTTAAAGGGTAAAAAGACTAACGATATTTCGCTAAGAATTTGTGCTTTTAATGTAGTATAAATAAATAGATAGATAGATATGCACATATATGGATTGATACACATATAATAGATAGAGATATATATATGTATAGATATATAGATACATACTCCCTCCATTCACTTTTACTTGGCATGTATACTAAAAATAGATTTTTATTTTTACTTGTCACTTTACGCATATCAAGAGAAGACAAATTTTTTTTTTCTGTTATACACAATATTTATTACTTATTTCAAATCATTTTCTCAAATCTAATAAAATATGTATCAATTAATATAGGTATTATAGTAAATTATGCACTTCATTTATTATTTCTTAAGAGACGTGAAACGTCAAAACGTGCCAAATAAAAGTGAACAGAGGGAGTATATGTTTGTGTGGGTGGGTGTGAATGAGTTGGAGAACGAAGGCAATAAATTTTGATTTTTTGCGTGGAATTTTCTCCATTTACTAGTTTTTTTATTTTTTTTATTTTATGTTTTTGAATTTGTCATGTTTTTCAAATACTATAGAACATTTATCTTCTTTCTTTTTTCAATTCAAGTTTGTCCGTTACTCCAAATAAGTCTTAGTTTTATCTCAAAGGAGTTTGAACTCAATTAGAACTCTTCTATTAGTATAAGAACCCTTAACGCTGAAGATTTTAGTAACTACGGCAAGAAAAAACATTGAATTTATTAAATTAAAATGATTCTAACTTTTGATATGCAAATGTTCTGAAGTATTTTTCATAATCAACCTTTTTCAACTGAAAATATTGTCAGTTAATATAATTATATATTTTTGAGATAATATTAATCTTAGATTAGATCTTATTAATTTTAATTTTGAAAAATTTCTTTCAGTTAGCATTTAACTACATTACCCATAAAAAAGATGATCAAGTGGGAATTAGTAAGCTTAGATGGACACTAAACAAATCAATTTATAACTTCAATCTCGATTATATATTGAATTAAATTGACGTGTACAGAAAACTTGAAAGAAGAATTGAAGGAAAAATATTTTATTAAATCCCTGAATGATCCATACAAATTTTATTTTCTGCACTCATAAAATAAAGTATTAATACTCATATTTATAGTAATACGAAACATTTTTCAATTAGAACAGGAAAGCTTATTTCTTTATTAATTTTGATTACAAATTCTATTTAGATATGAATTAAATAAATCAAATCCTAAATAACTAAGTTTTCCTACTACAACTTTGAATTAATTTTCCAATATTCTCCCATAATTCAAAGTTGTATACGTTTTCTCTTGTCTTTGAGCACTTCTCTCAAATCTTCAATTGTTGAGGCACATCTCTTCAACATCAATTATGCTTTATTGTTGTGTTGGAATACTTCTCTCCAACTTCGGCTTTTGTTGAAGCACATGTCTCCAACCCTTATTGGTGCACTTTGTCACCAACAACCAATCTTGTTGAAGCACCTATCTTCAACTTCCGTTGATGTATTTTGCCACCAACAACCATTTTTTGTTGAAGCACCTGTCTCCAACTCCCGTTGATGTATTTTGTCACCAACACCCAATTTTATTGAAGCAAACACCTCTCCAACTCTCATTGATGCAATTTGTCACCAACACCTAATTTTGTTGAAGCACATGTCTTCAACTCTCGTTGATGCACTTTGTCATCAACAACTAATTTTGTTGATTCACTTGTAATCAGCTTTCAATGATTTTTGGGTTCATTACACAAATAGCCAGAGTACTTTTTTCTAGCCACATACATAAGTTATACATTAATTATACACAATTATATACATAAATTATGCATGTATTATACTTTCGCCGGCTATTTTAGTTTAAGTAGTTGGGTGGGCTGCTATTTGAGTTAATTCTTCTTATTTTTTAACCTATCTCCAACATTTAGAGAAGAGTTTCCTCCTCTTATGCAGAATTGCTTGTACCTCTTTAAACTTACAATATTGCAATTTTATTTTTAATTCACCTCTCTCAAACTTTTAGAGAAGATCTTTGTTCCTCTCGCGCAATATTTGCTAGCATCTCCTTAAATTTGCTTTTCTTTCTTGAATTTATCGTGAAATTTTTAACCGAATAATCTACTTTTGTGGAGAACTATCTATGATTTTACCAACATAATTCATGACTTTTTTCAGTATAACCTTTGGACAGACGGGCGAGACACATTGGCTTGCGCCGCCCGCCGGCAGAGAAAGCTACTTGATTCTAACCAAGATCGTAGAAGCTCTTATACCAATTAGAAGGAAAAATATTTTATTAAATCTTTGAATAATCCCTACAAGTCTTTATGTCCTCCACTCATAAAATAAGCTACTAAAACCCATATTTATAATAATATGAAACTTATTCCAATTAGAAACAGGAAAGCCTATTCCAATATTAATTCTGACTACAAATTCTATTTAGACATGAATTAAATAAATCAAATTCTAAATAACTAAGGTTTTCTACTACAATTTTTAATTAGTTTTCCAACAAGAATACTACAAAGTAGTCGAACATACGTCATAATTTGTTGTAGCTGGTTATGTGTGTCGCATGGCCTCTACCAAATAATAATAAAGTAAATAATAGAATACTGCTGATTAGAGGTGGCAAAATGGTTAAAAGAAAACAGTTATCCACCCATATTATTCATTAAAAAATTGGTTGGATATGAACTTTTTAAAAATGGGTCGAATATGGATAAGAATCATATTATCCACTTAAAAATAGTTAACCAAATGGATAACTAAGTTGTTTAACTTTTACATTTGTAAAAACTCAAATTGGGGGTTCTTTAAGTTTGGGAGATTGTGAATTCTCTCATAAGTAATCATATTTAAGAAGTCATGAATAATATGGATATTCATAATAACTCATTTTTTATTCGTCTCATATACGGATCGGGTCGAATAATTTATTTATTTTTTAAATTACTTATTTGCGACCCGCTTATATCTGATCCGACCTGTCCATTTACCACCCTTACTGCTAATAGATTATCCGATTTGCTTGATCAATTGAAGATCACAACCTTCCTCGTCAAATCAATACGCTTACTTTAAGACAAATTTAAGCCCCATTTGGATTTAAAACTCTATGATAGTAATATTTTGTTAATACGGTAATGATTGTTTTTATTTTGTTTTTTAACGCTCAACACAACGCTTTTATTGTAAAGAAAACAACACGTTCTTTTTTAAAGCAGATAACTGGGCTTTTTTATACAAAACTTAATAATAAAAATACACTCCAAAAGTGTAAAAATAGCACGGGCTAACCAGTTTTTGAATTTGTCATTCAAAAATAGCCAGCATTTGTAAAATCATTAAAAATAACCGCTATTTTGCTGTAACACGAAAAGTTTCAGCATAATATACTGAAGATCGGTGCACCTGTGTATGAACTTCCAGCATAACTCCAATACGCGGAAAATTTCAGTATAATATACTGGAGACTGGAGCACCTGTATATGAACTTCCAGCATATTATGCTGGATCGGTATATTATATTGGAACTCCAGCACAATATGCTGGAAGTCCAGTATTATACTGAAACTCCAGTATAATATGTTGGAATATTTTTCGATTTTTTAATAGCGTTTTCGTTCAAATTTATCTTTACATAAAAAATGACTAATTTTCATTTACTATTAAAATTGTAACTATTTTTGAATGATCACTTTTTAAGTCCTTTCCAAAATATTCGTAGACAGTTACATGACTAGAAGCCATTCTAATCATCAAGTTAACATATATGGAGTTTAGTAGAGAAACTTTGCTCAAATTTTATGGAGAGAGAACATCTTCCTTCTCTCACTAATTGCTTCTCTTGCAACATTTCTCATCCCCCAATCCAAATGACTACTACTACCATCGACCAAGATCCACTACGAATCCCTCCGAAATAACCGAATCTATTCAAATCAATGAAGACAAAGCTTCAAATAACCCAAGCTTCACAATAAATTCTCCCTCCCCATCTTTCAAGGACAAACTCTTGGGGAAGAATGAAACTATTAATATCACTGCAAACTCCTTATCATCCCTCGTCCTCCTAATTGACATTCATGATCATGACCCGTAAAGGAAAATGAGAGATGTTCCATCACTATACCAATTATAGGACAGATAGAGAATATACCATTCATGAAAATATTCATTAATAATAAAATTCCAAGGCAAAAGAATCCTCCATCAATTTTTGAAACGAAAAATTCATGAGTTATGAAAAATTAATGAAAACTTTCCTCTCATCGACCTGGAAAATGACTATGTACACGGTTAAAATCATATACCCGATTTTGTAGGCTTGAGAGGTCACAACGAGGGTTGAGGTTCGATAAAGACCAAGCTCGGGCTCGAGGGCAAAATAAGAGGCCCATAGACATAAGTACCGAAGATCATCGGAGCCGAATACGATCAATCCCAAAATATCACCGTTGTGAGTCTATTATGGAAGGAAAAGATTCTCGCCACGTCCCCAAGATCATGGCATAAATTCCGGAATAAGATTTGTACGAATTAGTACAAATCCGTACTAGGCGGTTATATAGCTGTCACAATAATATTCTTTACTGTAAATAGAAATGTACCTTATTCAAGGTTTCCCTCCTATATAAAGGGACCCCAATCATTTGTAAAGATCATCTAATCGTTGAAAAAGAATATACTCTCTACTTTTTGCTCATTGTTCATCAGAATTGTCCTTTAAACTTTATTATTGCTTTATAGTTCTTGATTCACCTCGAGGTCACCGAGCTCAAGGTCGTTACTGCTTAAGTAACACTGGTTTGGTTCATTTATTCCTTTCATTTAAACCTTATATTACTTGCTTATTAATTGGTATTGAGCTAGATCACGTATCTTTAAAATCACAAATCAAATTTAATTGTTACTCGTATTTTCGAGGTAAACAGTTTGGGGCCCACTGTGGGGCTAAAGATAATAGTGATTATTTCAATATTGGTTTTTGATAACACTCATTATTTTTCACACTTGTTCTTGTCAAAGATTCTTTATTTTTAGACTAAAACATGTCGAACTTAGCAAGCACCCCAGTACATGGTAATGGCAGTCTCTGACTCCATGGGGAAAACGATAATGTAGCATCATTAGGGGCTGGTGTACCACCACTTAACCATGGGGTAGTCCCAATTCCTACCTCAGTCGATGTTGGTTCTCACATTGCTTTAAACGTCGACTTAGGCACTGAGTCGGAGGAAGCGTACGCGGAGAGGTTCAACCTAGTGGCCAAAGAATACAGGGTCGAGGAGATGGAGAGGTCATCCTCCAAGTGATTTTCAAAATGTTACAAGCGCAACAGATTGCTATCGCTCAGTTGCAAAGTCAGCAAAAGACTCCGAGCGTAGTAGGACCGGAAACTACTCACTGTGCTGAACCAATACCGGATAGGTCGAGTACTAATGGGTCCGGGGATGACCCCACAATCATGAAAATGCTCGAAGAAATCACAAAGAGGATCGAGTCAGGAGAGAAAAGGATCGGGGATAATGATAAAAAGGTGGAAAAGTACAACTCGAGGGTCGACCAAATACCGGGAGCGCCTCCGATTTTGAAAGGGCTGGATTCTAAAAAGTTTGTGAAAAAACCTTTCCCCCCGAGTGTGGCCTTGAAGCCTATTCCAAAGAAGTTTCACAAGCCGGACATACCCAAATACAACGGGACCACCGACCCTAACAAACACATCACTACATATACTTGTGGTATAAAGGGAAATGACTTGGAGGAAGACAAGATCGAGTCCGTTCTACTGAAAAAATATGGAGAAACTTTGTCCAAAGGTGCGATGATTTGGTACCACAACCTGCCCCCCGAACTCTATTGATTCATTCGCCATATTGGCGGATTTAGTTGTGAAAGCACATGCTGGAGCTATAAAAGTTGCAATAAGGAAATCGGACGTCTTCAAAATTAAACAAAAGGAACAACGAGATGTTAATGGAGTTCGTATCCCGATTTCAAATAGAACGAATGGAGTTACCACCAGTCTGCGATGACTGGGCTGTTCAAGCATTCACTCGGGGGCTAAATGACTAGAGCTCGATAGCGTCAAGACAGTTAAAACAAAACTTGATTGAGTATCCCGCCGTGACTTGGATGGATGTGCATAATTGATATCAGTCAAAGATCAGGGTCGAGGACGACTATTTGGGAGCCCCCTCAGGTTCAGTTTATCAAAGTAGATTGGCAACAAAAGATTCGAGAGATGCAGATAGGGATCCAAGACCGAACAAAGATATGTATCAACCATATGCCGAAGAGCGAAGGAATAGTTTGAGGCGTAATGTACCTCGCAATGATCAAAGAGTAGATCGAGGACAGAATTCTCGGGGACTCATGAGTAAGACCGGGTTCGACAGGCACTCAGGACCGGCGGAGGCACCTCAATTATCAGAGTACAATGTTAGCATCGATGCCCCGGGGATCGTTTCAGCCATCAGAAAGATTAGGGATACCAGATATCCTAAACCCATAAAAACTGACCCTTTCTCAGAGGAATCCTAACTTGATATGTAAGTATCACCGATACACATGGGAACAAGACCGAGGATTGTACAAAATTAAGAGAGGTGGTTGCCCGATTATTTAATGAGGGGCATCTGGGGAATTCCTTAGCGACAGAGCAAAAAACCATTTAAAGGAAAGAGACGCCAATAGATAGAATTAACCAGAAGAGCCTCAACATGTTATTCAAATGATTATCAGATGGAGTCGACGTCCCGCAGGGACCCGCGTTCAAATGCACCAAAGTGTCAATCACAAGAGGGAAGCGGACTCGGGACTACATGACCAAGGACACCCTTTCGTTCAATGAAGAAGACATCGAGGGCCTATCACAACCGAAAAAAGATGCACTGGTAATTTCTATTCTTTTAAATATAGTTCAAGTTAAACGTGTTCTTGTGGATCCAGGTAGCTCGGCGAACATAATCAGGTCGAGGATCGTAGAGAAGCTCGTGCTGCTTGACCAAATCATACCTGCCTCTCGAGTCTTAAATGGATTCAACAAGGCAAGAGAAACAACGAAGGGGGAAATCATCCTCCCAGTGAATGTGGCAAAGACTATACATGATACGAAGTTTCATGTCATCGAATATGACATAAGGTATAATGCTTTGCTTGGAAGGCCGTGAATCCATAGCACGAGGGCAGTGCCATCAACCTTTCATCAAATGATGAAGTTCCCAACAAAAGATGGCGTAAATATGTATATGGAGAGCAACACGCAGTAAAGGTGATGTTTGAAGTCCATGACTTAACACCAGTATCAATGCCCTCTACATCGAAAAGGTCGAGCACCAAGGACAGACAAGTAGCTAAATAGCAATTACAATCCATATCCTCGATTGAGCCCGAGGAACAGATGATTGAAGATGAAGAAGAGGACTTACTCTCCCCTCAAGCTTTCGTCACCCCTGAAGAATCAGAGGCGATGAAGTCCATGATCGAGGAACTAGAGTAGGTGATATTGAGCGAGCATCTACCAGAACGGAAGGTATACCTGGGAATGGGATTAACCCCCGAACTCAGGAAAAAACTCATTCAATTCCTTATCGATAACATTGATTTCTTTGCTTGGTCCCACTTAGATATGACAGGGATCCCACTAGAGATAACCACCCATCGACTAAGTGTCTATCCCAGATTTTAACTGGTGAAGCAAAAGAGAAGACCCCAGTCCGAGGTGAAACACACATTCATAAAGGATGAGGTAACTGAACTTCTCAAAATAGGGTCCATTAGGGAAGTAAAATACCCCGAGTGGCTAGCTAATGTAGTAGTACTCCCTAAAAAGGGAACAAACTTAGGATGTGTGTAGACTACAAAGATTTGAACAAGGCACGCCCTAAAGACTCTTTCCCACTGTCTAACATCAATCGTTTGATCGACGCCACGGCCGTCCACGAGATTCTTACTTTTCTCGATGCCTACTCCAGGTACAATCAAATTCAAATGAACCTGGAGGACTAGGAAAAGACTTCGTTTATCACGAAGTATGGAAGATATTGCTACCATGTAATGCTCTTCGGGCTAAAAAATGTTGGGGCTACATACCAACGCTTAGTTAATAAGATGTTCGAACAAAAAATAGGAAAATCTATGGAAGTTTATATTGATGAAATGCAAGTTAAGTCCCTGCACGTAGAGGACCATTTGACATTTTCATGCAACGTTCGAGATCTTAAGAAAATATAACATGAAACTCAAACCCGAGAAATGTGCTTTTGTTATTGGCTCGAGCAAGTTCTTGGGATTCATGGTATCAAACAAGGGGATTGAGATGAACCCCGAAAAAATTAAAGACATTGAAGAAATCACCGTCGTGGATAGTGTGTAGGCCATACAATGGCTAACCGGATGGATAGCTGCTCTAGGACGATTTATCTCGAGGTCATCGGATCAGAGTCACCAATTTTTCTCCCTACTCAAAAAGAAGAATGAGTTCGCATGGACTTCGGAATGTCAGCGAGGAGTTAAAGGTACTTATCGAGCCCACCCCTACTTCACACTTCAAAGGATGGCGAAAAACTTTATTTATACTTGGCCGTGTCCGAGGTAGCGGAGAGTGGCATGCTGGTTTGAGAAGTACAAGGTACACAATTTCCTATTTATTATGTAAGTTGAACCTTAGGAGATGCTGAAACCAGGTATCCACATTTAGAAACGTTAGCACTTGCGCTAATAAATGCATCTAGAAAACTAAAACCATATTTTCAATGTCACCCCATATATGTGTTGACTGCATACCCACTTCGAAATATCTTGCATAAGCTCGAGCTGTCGGGCTGATTTTCCATGTGGTCCATCAAACTTGGAGGGTACGATAACGAATATCAACCCCGAACGGCCATCAAGTCTCAAATTTTGGCAGACTTCGTGGCAGATATTACACCTGCCCTTGTACCCGAAGTAGAAAAGGAAATTCTAGTAATGTCGGGTACATCTTGGGGGTATATAACCTCTTCACAAACGGCTCCTCGAATTTGAAAGGGTCTGGGCTTGGTATTGTTTTAAAACCGCCTACAGGTGATATCATTAGACAATCTATCAAAACTTCTAAATTAACTAACAATGAGGCCGAGTATGAGGCCATGATTGCAGGTCTCAAACTAGCCAAAAGCCTGGGAGCAGAGTTCATCGAGGCCAAGTGTGGCTCTCTTTTGGTTTTAAACCAAGTAAACGGAAGCTTTGAAGTTCGAGAAGATAGAATGCAAAGGTACTTAGACAAACTTCAAGTAACATTGCACCGCTTCAAAGAATGGACACTAGACCATGTACCTCGAGAATAGAACAATGAGGCCGATGCACTTGCGAATTTTGGGTCATCGGTCGAGGAAGATGATATTGTCCTGGGAATTGTTGTCCAATTTTTGAGGTCCGTGGTCGAGGAAGGACATGCGGAGATTAACTCGACAAGTTTAACGTGTGATTGGAGGAATAAATATGTCGAATACTTAAAGTACAGAAAGCTCCCCTCGAACCCAAATGAGTCGAGAGCCTTACGAGATGGATATTAGAGATGGATATTACTGGGATAGCATGAAAAACAATACTAAGGAGTTCGTTCGACGGTGTGAAAAATGCCAAAGGTTCGTACCGATGATCCATCAGCCCGGTGAACAACTCCCTTCGGTCCTATCTCCGTGGCCATTCATGAAATGGGGGATGGACATCATCGACCCCCTACCAACGGCACTAGGTAAAGCTAAGTTCATTTTATTTATGACTGACTACTTTTCAAAATGGGTAGAAGCACAGGCCTTCGAGAAAATAAGAGAAAAAGAAGTCATTGACTTCATATGGGACAACATTGTGTGCCGGTTCGGGATACTCGCCGAAATAGTATGTGACAACGGGAAACAGTTTATCGACAGCAAAGTGGCAAAGCTCTTCGAAGACCATAAAATAAAAAAGGATTCTATCGACGCCCTATCACCCAAGCTCAAATGGCCAGGCTGAGCCCACAAACAAAATTATCATTCAAAACTTGAAGAAGAGATTGAATGATGATAAAGGGAAATGGAGAGAAGTATTTCTCAAGGTGCTATCGACATATCGAACAACATTGAAGTCAAGCACAGGGGAAATCCCGTTCTCTTTGGTGTATGGGCCTGAAGCATTGATTCCGGTCGAGATCGGGGAACCTAGTGTCAGGTTTCAGCATACCACCAAGGATTCTAACCACGAGGCTATGAGCACTTGTCTCGAACTACTAGATGAAAAATATGAAGCCGCACTAGTTCGAATGGCCGCACAAAAGCAAAGGATCGAGAGGTATTATAACAGAAGGGCGAACCTTCGCCATTTCGGAGTCAGGGACTTAGTTCTAAGGAAAGTCACCCTCAATACTCGAGACCCAAATGAAGGGAAGCTAGGCCCCAATTGGGAAGGACCGTACAGAGTCATCGGAGTAGTAGGGAAGGGATCCTACAAACTTAGCACAATGGAAGGAGAGAAACTACCAAATAATTGGAATGTATCACTACTCAAACAATATTATTGCTAAGGTATGACCTTCTCCCTTTTTTCCATTTATATTTAAGACTAACTCCTTGAGGGGGTTCGATCGAAGGCATCGAGGCATCCTTAAACTTGAAGACCATAGGTTTTAAACCAAGCGTTGTACTCTTTTTCCCTTAGATCCGGTTTTATCCCAAATGGGTTTTTCCGGCAAGGTTTTTAACGAGGCAACATTTATATGCTACCTAAGGAGAATTCAACAAGTATTCAAGGCCTCTTTTCAATCAACCTCGAATACTGAGGGGCATTGATGTGTGGTTAGAATTCATGGTTTAACACGTATGTGCCTAATGGGGTTTATTTTATGTGTAGGTGAATTGGAAACGAAAGCCGAGTTGAATGGAAGCATAAATGTTGAAAATACGCTCAAAAGTCAAAAAGGAGTGAAGCCGGCTATACCCGGCCGTTTAAGCTGTAAACCCTGGTCACACCAGGCTTTAGCAGGGCGTTTAGGCTATAAAGCCTGGTGAGGCCAGGCGTTATCCAGGCGCCAGAGCCAAAACGCCAGGCCTGGCCAGGCGTTATCCAGGCGTTTGGCCTGTAACGCCTAGCCCCTGATCTGATCAAATCCGAGTTTTGAAGATTTTAAGTGTTTCCCGGTTGGAATAGAAGTTTCCTACACGTTTAGGGTTTGTCCCAAACATATAAATAGACCCCAAAACACAACTTTAAGGAGGAGATGCCATTAGAGACAAGAGACGCCTGTGAAATACTACTCAGAGAAGGNTATCTACTTGAGAGAGAGTGCATATTTAGGTAATTGTTTGAACAACACCACTCCCAGAGTATAGACCAAAGTCATAACCGAGGGTTTAGAGGTTGGATTAGAGATAATGATACGTCGGGTGCAATCTAAAGTGAACTGTAATGCAATCTAGCTAGCGTAACTTGAGAGAGTGCGTCTAGTAAATTATCATAATTACTTGAGAGAGATTTATGGTAGATAGAGTGTTCATGATTGATAGAGACAACTAATCAAACTATAAGAAGTATCCGAGAAGGAAGTTCACCGACGGGGGAATCCATAACCTTAGACCTTTATTACAATTGTTTACACCTTATTGTAGTTAATCTTTAGTTTTAATATTTTCATTCAGTCGTAATACTTTAAACAACACCAAGTGAAAGTTTAGTATTCTGACAGCTTGCTTGATACGTTAACTCCATCTGGGATCTACTCTGGGCTTAATACCCAGATTATATTTGCAACACCCGTTTAGTATTTTTATAAGACATAGTTGAGCGTGATTAAATTTTGACACAGTTGCCGGAGAATTAACGGTGTTATCAATTGAGTTGGAAGAAATACAAAATTCTGAAATATAGTCAATTTTCTTGAAACTTTCATTTATACATTTAAAGTTTAACGTTTGCTATCTTGGTGGTACATGTGCATGCCTAGAAAATTATCGAGAACTGGTGAAGTAGTTGAAGCCTTATCAGACCCCGAAAATGTTTTCAAGTCCCTAAACCGGACCAACCGGAATAGCAAACAACAACCATCAATTGAACAACCATCAATGGAAGATCCAAACAACAGGAACAACAATGGGGATGATGTGGCAGACCCAGTCGCTCAAATAGGGGCAGAGGATCCTTTATATGACCGGGCACAACCCACGACAGAGAATTTGGCCACTGCGATACTAGTCCCTTAGATACAGGCCGGGTCCTTCCAGATTACAAATAATATGCTGCACTTATTGCGGAAAAAAGGGACTATTCTCAGAGTCATACATCGAAGACCCCCAGAAACATTTGAAGAACTTCCTGTCAATTTGCAAAACACAGAGGCAGCCAAACGTCACCCAGGAGGTAATAAAACTGTTGTTGTTTCCATTCTCAGTGACTGGAGCTGCCTAGACTTGGCTAAACTCACTCCCCATCAATTCCATTACCACATGGGAGGAGTTAGTTAAGCAGTTCGTGAACAAGTTTCATCCACCAACAAGACTGCTCACCAAATTGATGAAATCTTGAGCTTCAGACAGAAACGAGTTGAAACATTACAGGAGACATGGGAACGAGTTAAGGGAATGCTGGTTATCTGTCCACGTCATGGTATTCCAGAGCAGATGTTAGGGAAACATTTTTATATGGGTATAGACGATACTGTTAAGGAAAATGTTGATGCCTCAACTGGTGGAGCATTCCTGAGCAAAACATGGAGAGAGATTCAGATCTTGCTTGATAAAATGGCAGAGAATTCAGGATGGGAAACAAGGAATACACCCATTATTCCTGTAGTTCACTCAGTGCTATTCGATCCATCCAATACTATTGCAGAGAACGTGGCCACCCTGATAACACATATGAGCATACTCAATAAGAAGGTGGAAGAATCAGGGCAAAAGCAGCAGGTACACATCGTAGATACAACCAATGGGGGCTTATGCACATCTTGCATTAGTCAACCATTTGGTAACCAGTGGAATGCAGAATGTCATCACCCTCCTTATCCAGAAAACATGAATTATGTGTCAAATTATGGAAGCCAGAGAGAAGGCGGGCAGAACTGGGGTCAGCAAGTTCAATCGTATAGACCACCTCACCAACATCAGAACAATGGAAATATGGGTGTCATGAGACCACAGGGTAATGCATCACCATATCAGAGTCCACAAGGTGATAACCATCAGAGTCAACAACAAGCATACTACCCTCCTCAGCATCAATAAGGGGGAAGGCAAGAAGATGGGTTTTCCATGTTAGAAGCTATGATGCAGCAGGTTATTGGGTCAAATGCCAAAATCAGTGAGAGAGTAGATGTACGTGATGCAGCTAGTAAAAATATTGAAGTACAGTTGGGCTAGATATCTATGGCAGTGAACAATCGTCCTCGTGGAACTTTACCTGTAGATACTCAGGTAAATCCTACGGACCAGGGCCCAAGGCAGCTGATGGCAGTGACTCTCCGAAGTGGCAGGGACTTAGACTTGGAACTGGAATGAGCTTGTGAAAGCAGGCAAGCTGAGACACTGGTACCCATGCCGATTGAACTTGATAATTCAACAAACTTGACCAAGGTAACAGTGCAACCTACTGAAGAAGAATCCAGTGCACAAAGTGAGGCTGAAAAAGAATTGGAGATAGCCCAGGAGCCGGTAGTTGAGGTGGTCACTGAGAAAGAAAAGTCCCAAATCACTAGAAAAAGGAGACCACCAGCTCCATTCCCTCAGAGGCTGGACAAATACCAAAAGGATGAACAGTACAAAAAGTTCTTGGAGATGCTAAAGCAGATACAGGTAAATATCCCATTGATTGATGCATTGAAGGAAATGCCTGGTTACGCTAAAATGATGAAGGACTTGATGTCCAGAAAATTTGACTTCCAAGATCTGACTACTGTCACCCTTACTCAAGCTTGTAGTGTAGTGGTGACACGTCTTATTGCTGAAAAGTTGTCTGATCCAGGGAGTTTTACAATTCCTTGTACCATTGGAAACTTATCTTTTCCCAAAGCTCTATGTGATTTGGGGGCAAACATTAACCTGATGCCGCTGGCCATATATAAAAGACTGGGGATTGGTAGAGCCAGACCAACTTCAATGTTATTGCAGCTAGCTGACAAGACAGTAAAGAGACTGTCAGGCATTCTGGATGGTGTATTGGTGCAAGTGGGGAAGTTTGTATTCCCTGCTGATTTTGTGATACTAGATTGTAAAGTGGATGAGGTAATTCCCATAATCTTGGGAAGGCCATTCTTGGCCACAAGCAGAGCCCTTATTGACTGTGAGACTGCTGAACTTAAGATGAGGCTCAATGATGAAGAAATCACTTTCAACGTGCAGAATTCTATGAGGAGACCTAGTGAGTTCGCCAATTGCTCTCTTATTGATGCTCAGAACGTCATCCCGGAAGAAGATGATGCGTCCCTGACTGTTGGGGACCCTTTGACTGAATGTTTGATGAATTTAGATGATATGAACGGTGAAGAACTGGCAGATTGGGTGTTAGCACTTGATGAAAAAGGGTTATGGCCAAAGGCTCTCGAGTTTGAGTCACTATACGTAGAGGAAAGAGAGATCCCACCGGCCAGGCCATATATTGAAGAACCACCCAGGTTGGAACTGAAACCACTACCACCTTATCTGGTTAATAGGAACAAATAACCCATGGATGATGACGTACATGAATTTCTAGTGGAGAAGGCTAGACTGGATTTTGAGGATGCTGATGTGGTAGAAAAGATACTAGAATTAACCAAGGACATTGATGATACATATTTTGTTGATTCTAGTGTCATTAGTGTTGAGGATGTTGATACACACTGCAACCATTTTTTCACATTGTGTTTGGATGATGATATTAAAATAGAGTCATCCGAACCACCTGAGGAGTTAAGGGATAAAGAATAAGATGCCTACATTCTGGAATTCTTCTTGCTAGAAAGTTGGGAGTACACATTTTATCAGAAGGCCAAGAAGCGCAGATTACTACATTGTTTTATTGGGCCAGGCAAATTCATTCCACCACCCCAGGAGCATGATCATAGGGCAGAAAAAAAAATTGGGGCCCAATTCATAAGTTCAAAGTGGAGGCATAAAGTGATTCAAGCATTTGTTCGAAGGAGCATGAAAGCAAAACTAATGGAAAGGATGTCGACGCTATTTGAGTAGGGAGTTTCTTACACCTTACTTTTATTTCTTGTTTTGTCTATATGTGATGCACTAAGGACACTGCATGATTTAAGTGTGGGGTGTTGTACATATTTTTTGTGATTTGTTGTGTTTAGTGTTCTTTCTTGTTAGTAGTTTTAGCTTTTCTTGTTAGTATGTTTTTCTTTAAGGTAGAACAAAATAGAAAAATTATTTAGAAATATGTGGACTCTTCTCGACGATAGACCTCCTAGACAGTTCTCTTGAGGGAAGTAAGTCTAGAGAAAATATCAAAAAGATTTTTTTTTTAGGTAGTGTAGTAATCCCCCCTTGGTTTTTCTTTGGACCGCGGTTCTTTTCCAAGGGTTTTTAATTGAACTGGGTGTAGGTAGTTTTTAATTTTTAGGAGTAGTAACCACATGGTTGAGGGCTTAATCGTAGCAATATCTCAAAAAAATTGTGATGCCTTGAGAATAGTCAGTACTTTGGTTGTGACGCTTAGGTTAAATTTTTTGACTCCAGGATAAATACCTTAAATCGTGGATTCTTAAATTTGCTTAACTTCTTTGACTGGAGTGTCGTGATAGATCCAATCATGCGTGAGTTATGTGCCATGTGTATGTGAGTTTTGTATGTTATTGTGTGCATTATATTTGATGTCTAGAACTTGCCCCGTGTGTGTGCAAAGTAAAATAGTAGTTTTGTTTAGTCTTGGAAGTGATATAGGCGTTTCTTTGTTGAGCCAGCTATATATATTTTACCACCTAATTGTTATGTATCGTAGTTAACCCCGTTGAGCCTATAATCCTGTTTCTTTGACAACCACATTACAAGCCATACCCCTTTGTTTGAATCGATCATATATTTGAACCTTGTCAGCTCTCGTAAGCATTGGAAATGTGATGAAATATGGAAAAGTTAAAGTGTGGGGTGATAGGTTGATTTTTGAGGGGAACAATTGAAATAAGGAGAAAGGTGCACTGTTTTGAAAAAATAAGAGTCACTTGAGAAAAAAAAGAATAAGATAAAAAGAAAAAATAAAATAAAATAAAATATATATTCCTTGACAAGTGGTGACTCTTGATGTAATTGTGCTTAAAGAAGTATGGGATAATAACGTTGATGTGAAGGTGGAGTTGGCTTAATATAAGTTTGAGGTTGAAAGCTAAAGTATATTTATTAAAGTGCTTAGGGAGGTGTAGTCCCTCTTATATCTAAATATATCCTACTTGTCCCGCAGCCTACATTAAAACCAAATAAAGTCCTACTTGATCCTAGACTGAATGAGCTCGATTAGTAGAGTAGTACACTACGGGCAAACCTATGGTGCATCTTTTGTGGCATATGAATATTATTTCTGAGAGTGATTGAATTCATTCTATCTTGAGTTCCTAAGTTTCTTAAATTTCATTGTGTGTGGAACTAACTCTTGATTTGGTGAGGGCATATGATTCACGAAGGAAAGGTAATGTTGTTGACCTCTATGTTAGAGTAGTGAGTGGATTGTGAATAAAGCATGGTATATGTGAGTCGACTATTGAGGCGAGGATGTCACACCTCTGTGCTTGAACTGTTTTAAAAATTCTTGGTATAACGTGTTAAAGGATTTTCTTAAAAAGTTGTGTACATGAGTGTAGTTTGATTGCTCGAGGACGAGCAAATGTTTAAGTGTAGGGTGTTGATGTGTGGTTAGAATTCATGGTTTAACATGTTATATGCCTTGCATTTGATGTAAGTTAATGATAAAAATACACTTCGTATGTGCCTAATGGGGTTTATTTTATGTGTAGGTAAATTGGAAACGGATGCCGAGTTGAATGAAACCATAAATGTTGAAAATACGCTCAAAAGTCAAAAAGGAGTGAAGCCGACTATACCCGAGCGTTTAAGCTGTAAAGCCTGGTCACACCAGGTTTAGCCGGGCGTTTGGGCTATAAATCCTGGTGAGGCCAGGCGTAATCCAGGTGCCAGAGCCAAAACGCCAGGCCTGGTCAGGCGTTATCCAGGTGTTTGGCCTGTAACGCCTGGCCCCTAATCCGGCCAAATCTGAGTTTTGAAGATTTTAAGTGTTTCCCGGTTGGAATAGAAGTCTCCTACACGTTTAGGGTTTGTTCCAAACATATAAATAGACCCAAAAACACAACTTTGAGTAGGAGATGACATTAGAGACAAGAGACGCCTGTGAAATACAACTCAGAGAAGCAAAACATTGATTTTTATATCTTTTATTCATTACTTTGTAGTTTAATTATGCAAGTTATTTTAGAGTTGATTATTATGAGCATGTTTAGCTAATTTCCTTAAAGGGTTTTGGTGGAATCCGTTGGGGGATGAACTTATTGTGATATTAATATAGCTTTGATTGGTTGTTAATCTCTATTTGTTCAACTACGTTCTTGTTGTAGTTGATTAAAAGGGCCCTCAATTAGTTGTTCCTATTTATTATGTATCTACTTGAGAGAGAGTGCATATTTAGGTAGTTGTTTGAGCAACACCACTCCCAGAGTATAGACGAAAGTCATAACCGAGGGTTTAGAGGTTGGATTAGAGATAACGATACCCCGGGTGCAATCTAAAGTGAATTATAATGCAATCTGGCTAGCGTAACTTGAGACAGTGCGTCTAGTAAATTATCATAATTACTTGAGAAAGATTTATGGTAGATAAAGTGTTCATGATTGATAGAGACAACTAATCAAACTATAAGAAGTATCCGAGAAGGAAGTTCACCGACGGGGGAAACCATAACCTAAGACCTTTATTACAATTGTTTACAATTTATTGTAGTTAATCTTTAGTTTTAATATTTTCATTCAGTTGTAATAGTTTAAACAAAACCAAGTAAAAGTTTAGTATTCTGACAGCTTGCTTGATACGTTAACTCCTTGTAGGATCGACTCTGGGCTTAATACCCCAGATTATATTTGCAACGCCCGTTTAGTCGTTTTATAAGACATAGTTGAGCGTGATCAGGCATCACCCTCGGAGGTTGTATTTTCAAGGAAAATACTTCACGCCAAAGAGGGCCTCGATAGGAGAACTTTGTAATAGGCCAAACAGTCAAATGAACCGTGTTCATGTAGAATAGTCGAGCCTCCGATGGAAAAAATTGTATGTATGTATCAATTATTCAAAGAAGCATTCTTGCTATGTCAAAACACTTTGTGGCTCAAAGAAGTCTACTATTATACGAGCTTCATACTTATAATTCTACGAGAAACGGCTCAAGAGCCAGTGTGCAAGATGCACCCCAAATATTCGGGGAGTTTCATCGACAGTCAACACATCCGAATCATCGAAAGCTCGAACTCATAAGACCTCTAAGAGGCAACCCCTCGATATAAAGTCCAAGGCCACTGTACTCGGGGACTAACCTTTCGAACAAGTTCGAATGGTTATCGGGAAACAAGTCCAAGATACATATCCATAGGCTACAGCCACATTAAAGGCTACAACCGTATTAAAGACTACGGTCATATGAAAAGGCTACCGCAGATGTCCGACTTCCACCATAAAATTAAAGGCCTTCAAACACTTTGAAAAATCGATTAAATCAGGCTACCCTCGGCAAAAGCAAATGATAAAGGGCTTCAATAAAACCAGTCCTCGAATAATTTAGAGGCTTCGATAACATCAGCCTTCGAAAAAACCTCAAGAGGTAGTTAATTATTGTTACACAACAAATTACAAACGAGGTTCCAAACGATCGAACCTTCATAAAACCCAACGGGTACAAAAAACACATGCTAAGGCATACAAAAATTTTCACTAAGTCTTTTAGCCGAAAAGAGGGGAAAATTATAGCCTCTAAAAGACGCCAAGTTGTTCCTACCTAAAGAGCCTAAGGGCCAACCTAAAAGAGCCTGAGGGACAATACTAAAGAGCATGAGGGCCGAAGCATATGAAGTTTAAGACCTTGCTCTCACTCAGCTCGGACTCAAGAGTCCCATCACCCCGAGCTAAGATTTAAGTCGATATTCTATTTTATAGATCCTTCATTGATCAAATAAAAACCTTAAGGGTTTATTATATTCTGAGTCCAGGTCAATACTCGGAATGATCATTAGAATTATAAAATCAAATTTATTTCACAAATGAAGACATAATAGAATTCAACGCAAATCGAAGATGAGGCAAAGAGGTTCTTTATATTGAGGGCACATGACAGCATAAGCTCAGCCGCAACAGATATCTCCTGTGCTCGAGCATTAGCAGCCGCGATGTCAGCTTGATACGAGGACACGAATGCCTCATCCTCGGATTTCTATTTAGCAAGATCAGTGGCCGATTTAACTTCGAGCTCATCGATTTTGCGGCACCAAGCCGAGCTTTCCTCCTTTGCACTTTTGAGCGGGTTTTCAACTGAGGTCAGCTATTCCCAAAGTGTATCTTTCTCTGAGGTGATACGGTCCATATGTTGCCTCCACCCAAGGGTCTTAGCCTATTTCGTCTTGGGCTTCTGTCGAAGCTCCTCCACCAGCTCACCCATCTGCGAGAACTGCAGAATTGAAGTGTTAGTTACCAAACCAAGTAAAAACGTAATAGACCCGCAAAAGTTATATTACCTGTTCACGAAGCTCAGTTTTTTGTTGATGGGCNCCCCCCCCCCCCCTCTTCTTTTGGTGTAGAGAGCCTTAAGGCTATCCATCTCTTCCACGCGCTTTTTGAACTCAGCTTCACACCGGACAAGATCGGCCCGAGACTTGGAAAATGCTTGATTGTAAAGTGACACAGCCTTCTCACAGAGAAAAGGAGTCAGGCTTAGGAGGGAAAAAATCAAACTCGAAATGTAGTTATGAGGACAAAGATTACCTGTTTGTGAAGCATTTTGGCATCATAAAAAATGAACGAGGCATCAAGATCGGGGCCCTGCTCGATTCACGCAAGGTACTCACGAAAGATGTCATTCTCCTTGTGGGACGTTCCCACATTCGGAGTCCTCATGGCCTGGGCATCCCGTATTTTCCCCTCAGATAACACCGGGCCTGACGGAGAGTCGTCCACATTGATTACCTCAAATGAATCACTCGGGGCATTATCCTGTCTTTGGAAGGCCTCAGAAATAGGCTCTCCGAGTTCATCAGCCGAGTGCCTCCCAGGACGAGGAACACTCTTGTAACTTGATGGCTTGGGGACTCTGCTCGAGCTCCCCTCAAAAATTTCTTCGGCTCGAGATCGAATCGCATATGTCACCATCGGTTCAATGGCCTTTGAAGCATCAGTGCTTCCTCTTTTCGAGCTACCAACGGGCAGCCATCATCTGCACCCTCTACGCCGACTTTCTCTTCATTCTCAACACGAAGACGTTCGGCCGTTTCTAGAGATAGGGCCACGATATTGGCCTTATGCTTTCGAAGCTTGCTTTTCTTTGGATTCGGGTAATTCGTAGGCAACCCTTTCTTCCTTTTCTTTTCCTTGGTAGGTTTTGGGTTTTCTTCCTCATCGGGTGGGGGAGACCTCATCAAAATGGCATCTCCGAGGCCTGCGTAAAAGCAAGAGTAAGTATCTCACTAAGGAACATAAATGTGCAAATAATAAAACTCACCATGGTTTTTGGCCTCCCATCGACCTTTGGCAAAGTCACGCCAGCTGCGCTCGGTGTATGAAGAAGTAGAGGCCAGTTGCCGAACCCAGCCTGGGAGGTCCGGAATTGCACCAGGAAACCAAGGGACAACTACATCATTATAAAAAGATTAGTTCGAGAAATAGCAGGAATAACAGAGTATTATATCATCATCAATAAACCAATACTTACGTTTCATGTTCCACTCCTTGGGCAATGGCATCCTATCAGCAGGAATCAAGTCGGAGGTCCTGATTCGGACAAATCAGCTCATCCATCCTCGGTTCTTGTCCTCATCGATGCTGGAGAAGAAAGACTTCAAGGATCGGTGTTGCATATTTATCAGGCCACCTCGATAAAGATGAGGTCTGTATAGACTGATCAGATGGTTGAGGGTAAAAGACATCCCCTCGACCTTACTCGAGAAATATCTAATTAGATTGATGATTCACTAGAAGGAGGGGTAAATCTTACCAAGCGTCACTTGGTATTGTTGGCAAAAGTCGAGAATGACTGGGTCTATGGGGGAGGGGGGTAGAGAAGGATCTACAGGACCTATCGTGAATGGATAGGTATACACACTCAGGTACCCTGCTTTATGAGTAGTAATATCCTCTTCGGGGGAAGGGATCACCAAGTCTTTATTCTCCCAATTGCAATCTTCCTTCACCCACTTGAGTTTGGCTTCAGTTAGCAAGCTAATATACCGAGACATAGGTTCACATCAACCCGGGACTGAAGCAGGTTTGTCGATTTTAAAATAGGATGATGTTTCGCAAGGCTCAGGAGTACACTCCTCGATACGAGCCGGTACCACCATTTTGCTTTTGGATTGGCGTGATGATGAGGAGGCTTTCTCTTTATGAGGAACTTTCTTAGAAGTTTTGACCAGTGTTGTTGAGAAATTCAGAAGAAGAAAAGAAATTGGTGATGAAATAGGCACAAGTTGAAGAGAATGGTGAGCTCAGAGATTGAAGAAGCTAATGAAGTTCTATGAAAGCTTTGAGAAGTAAAAGTTTAAGTAAATTTTGCAAAGTGGAGGAGTTGGACTATTTATAGAGGTCACTCAAGCGTGTTAAAGAAGCCAAACAACTGACCAATCAGCCGTTTTCAATGAATGGCCTTTGGAAAGCTGTGCATACGCGACCTTTCAGTCACACTAGTTGCTGACATCACGAGACTGACATCATGGTTGGGGAATCGAAGGGTCGAGAATCAAATCGTTTCTTGTCATTTCATTATAAGAAATACGGGGACTATCTGTACACGGTCAAAATCATATACCCCGATTTTGTAGGCTCGAGAGGTCACATCGAGGGTTGAGGTTCGATAAAGACCATGCTCGGGTTTGAAGGAAAAATAAGAGGTCCGTAGACCTAAGTGCTGAAGATCATCAGAGCCGAATATGATCAATGCCAAAATAGTACCATTGTGAGTCTGTTACGGAACGACAAGATTCTTTCCACGTCCCCAAGATCATGGCGTAAATTCCGGAATAATATTTGTATGAATTAGTACAAATCCGTACTACGCGGTTATACAGCTGTCCCAATAATATTCTTTACTGTAAATAGAAATTTACCTTATTCAGGGTTTCCTTCCTATATAAAGGACTCGAATCATTTGTATAGATCATCTAATCATTGGCAAAGAATATACTCTCTACTTTTCGCTCATTGTTCATCAGAATTGTCCTTTAAACTTTATTATTGCTTTATTGTTCTTGATTCACCTCGAGGTTGCTACTGCTTAAGTAACACTAGTTTGGTTCATTTTTTCATTTCATTTACATCTTATATTACTTGCTTATTAATTGGTATTGAGCTAGATCACGTATCTTTAAAACCAAAAATCAAATTTAATTGTTACTCGTATTTTTGAGGTAAACAGACTATATTGTCAAATTACAAAAAGAAAAAAGTATGAATTTAGTCCTACAAAAAGGCCGATGGTACATCTATGAATATTTCTCTCAGTACAAAGGTGGAAGCCAAATTTTTTTGCAACAGAAGCGAAACAAACTTTTTCAGCATTATGGGTGAGACTCCCTCAATTAACAACTGAATTTTACTATGGTCTAGTGCTTCAAAAAACAGGGGGAACCATAGGAAGATTATTAAAGATGGATGCATGTACATCATCATCCCTGTGAGGAAGATACACCAGATTGAGTATATAATTACCAATTGAAGAACCAGTGAAACAATCTATTTACATCGACACACATAAACAACTAATTAAATACGAAGCAGACCATTTCCTATGCAAAACATGTCGTAGGCTAAGCCATAAAGCCAACACATGTATCTACAGAAAACCCACGATCAAAGAATCAGTGTCTATGCCAATGAAACAATAAGAGCAACACAAGAGGATGATTGGCATACAGTGCCATTCAGAAGAAGTAAGAAATCTACTCCAACAAAACAAAAGAGGAAGTAAGCAAGAATCAAGATTCAGGTATTGATGTCAAATTATTCAATGCTATAACAAATAAGTACATTGTCAACCAAACATTAAGATATATTCCTAAGTACTCTAGCACTCCACATAATAATGTTTTAATACTAGCCCATGATCAAAAACTGTCTATTAATTCAAGTGATGATAATCAGATTGAAACAAAAAATTACTTTTTGGCCATTAACTTAGACAAGAAACAAACGATTTTTGATAATACCTTTAGTGGTAATTGTCATGACCCAATTTCATGTTAGGCTGTGATGGCATCCAGCACTGCTGCTAGACAAGCCAATAACAAATAACTTAATAACATTCCCATTTTGACAAATTTCCCAAAAATGAGTTCCCATAATATAGAAGTTTTGGCCAGAGAATGATTTAAATTAATAAGTGAATCAAATAGAAATATTTATAATCATAAGAACATAACCCAAAAGAAAACCACAAGTCTACTAATACATGCCAAGATCTAATGTCACAAGTGTATGGGAAAGTTAGTAGAATATGCAAAAGATGTCTATCCTACCGTCTGAAAAGACAATAGAGAGAAACGAAATAAAGAGAGACTCCGACATGCTGGTGAATGGCTTAGAAGGGCAGCTCACCGAAATCTCGAACCCAGATAAAGAATGCGCGCTAGATATGTATCCAGATGCACCTACCTCTTATCCTGCACAGTTAAGTAGAGAAGTGTAGCATGAGTACATAAAACAATATGTACCCAGTAAGTATCCAGTCTAACCTGGAAGAAGTAGTGACGAGGGTCGACTTGACACTTACTAAGGCTAATATTAACAAGTCAAATCATAGCTAAGTATGGATTACAACAAATATACTAAACTTAACAATAAGAGATGATAAATATCCCTTTCACAATTATTATTCTCTAGAGTTAACGTGCACAAATAATGCTGAGGTCGTACTGTCCGAACCAACACAATAATATTTAAATTTGCACTATAGGACGGTATCCTGATAGATCCTCGTTGTTACCATTGTTATTATGCTATACATATTCCGGGTTTACTCATTCTTGTGTTTAGTTATCACCTTGTTTGACCTGTCTTATTTCACTGTTGTACTCATTATTACCGCCGCTTTTAATACTGTAAATTTCTATTATATTTTTGATCTCAGTAGGGCCCTGACCTTCGTCGTCACTACCCGATCGAGGTTAGGCTTGGCACTTACTGAGTACCGCTGTGGTGTACTCATGCCCTTTCTTGCGCATGTTTTTCCTGTGCAGATCCAGGTACCTCCACTCAGACGCACTATCCCCAAGGTTGAGAGGTATAGCACAGACTTCGAGGTATATTTGCCGCGTCCGCAGACCAGGTGTCTCTATCTTATTCCAGCTTTTGTGAAAAGTTTATCCCTCCTTTCAGTTGTATAGTTATTCTGGAGTTAGAGCAGTGTATTATATTCTGTTAGCCTGTGGTTACCGTGAGTTTCCGAGTTTTGGGGTGATGTTGTAGACTTCCGTATTATTTTGGGTTGTATATGCCAAGTGGCTTTTATATACAGTCTTCCTTTTTGATTGTTTAGCTTTCTTTTACTTACTTATTTCTGCATTTATGTTGTTATTCCACATTGTTAGGCTTACCTAGTCAAGACTAGGTGCTGTCACGACATGTTCACGGAGGGCGAACTGGGGTCGTGACAAGTTGGTATCAGAGCCTCTAGGTTCATAGGAGTCACGGAACACAGGCCGGTTTATTAGAGTCTCGCTGATCGGTACGGAGACTTCTGTACTTATCTACGAGAGGCTATGTAACAGTTTAGGAAAAATCTTCACTTCATTGATTTCCTTGTCGTGCGATATTTTTTGACATCAATTCTAAACCTCTGTCTTCTACTCTTTCACCGATGGTGAGGACATGTGCTACTAGGGACAAATCTGGTACCCGTGCCCCCTACTGTAGTCGCTAGAGGCCGGGGCCGGGATAGAGGCCGAGGACGCGCACGTGGTGCAGCGAGAGCACCTGCGCAAACTGCCGCCGAGGTACCATCAACACATCCAGCCAAAGTCCAGGCACTTAACACGCTTACAGCTACTACTACTCCATCCCTTCAGGAGACTTTGGCACAATTCCTGAGCATGTTTGGTACATTGGTTCTGGCGGGATTGATTCGGGTTGTACCGACTACTTCACAGATCGGGGAGGGACCCAGACTCCCTCCGCCCCCACTCTAGAGCAGCGAGTTCCCAATGGTCAGGCTCCAAGTGTCATGCCAACATAGCATGTGGTCCAAGTTCAGCGGGTGGTGAGGACCCCTCGCCGAGTAGGGGGCAGGTGGGTTCAGGAGGGAGAGGACAGGCGAGGTAAGGAAGGAGAGTACAGAGGAGTGAGTAGACCTCGTAGATTGGGGAGACCCACTTGCCCTTATTTTGGAGGAAGAGTATGGCATGGTAGAGGTTTCGTGGGCCAGCCAGCTCAGCTTGCATCTCAGATTTTACACCGGGTTTCAGGTGTTCAGGGGTCTCGGAGTACCCGTATTGCACAGTTTCCACCCCCACATTGGCCACGAGGTTGCTTTGAGTGTGGTGACACCCGCCATATGGTAAGGGAATGCCCCAGACTTAGTAGGGGTGCATCTCCAAAGTCTTTTCAACCACAACGTGCTCAGCAGAGTTCTCAGGCTATGGTTATAGCCCCAGTTGTTACCCCACCTACCTTTGCCAAGGCTGTTGCCTCCAATTCTGTCATCCCAGGTATTGTCATGGTTTTTTATAGAGGTGTACCGATTCTATTCGATCTAGGCTCCGCTTATCCTTATGTGCCTTTTTATTTTTTCTCCGCATTCGAGTGTACCTAGGGATTTCCTTCAGTTTTTCCTATTTATGTTTCTAATCCTGTGGGAGATTCTCTTATTGTGGACCGCGTTTATCGGTCATGTTTGGTTACTATTCGTGGTTTTGAGACCAATGCGGATTTATTGTTACTCGATATGGTGGATTTTGATATTATCTTGGGCATGGACTGGTTGTCGCCCCATTGTGCTATTCTTGATTGTCACGCTAAGACCGTGACGCTGGCTATGCCAGGTGTTCCGCGTGTTGAGTGGGGTGGTACTTTATATCACACTCCCAGTAGAGTTATCTCTTTTCTTAGAGATCAACGTATAGTTGAGAAGGGGTTTGCCACGTATTTGGCTTATGTGAGAGATGTCAGTGTTGATACCCCTTTTGTTGATTTAGTCCCAGTGGTACGGGATTGTCCCGATGTGTTTCCAGCTGATCTTCTAGGCATACCGCCCGATAGAGACATTGATTTTGGCATTGATTTGTTGCCGGGCACTCATCCCATTTCCATTCCTCATTACTGTATGACTCCTCCTGAGTTGAAGGAGTTGAAGGATCAGTTACAAGAATTGCTTGATAAGGTTTTTATTCAACCCAGTGTTTCACCTTGGGGTGCTCCTATCTTATTTGTGAAGAATAAAGATGGTTCTATGCGCATGTGTATTGATTATCGCCAGTTGAATAGGGTTACAGTAAAGAACCGTTATTCCTTGCATCGTATTGATGATTTATTTGATCAGCTTCAGGGCACACATGTATTTTCTAATATTGATTTGCGCTCAGGTTACCATCAATTGAAGATTCGGGAGCCGGATATCCGAAGACTGCTTTCAGGACTCGGTATGGCCAATAAGAGTTTCTATTTATGTCATTCGGGCTGACTAATGCCCCCGCAACATTTATGCATTTGATGCACAGTGTGTTCAAGCCATATCTTAACTCATTCGTCATTGTTTTCATAGATGATAGTCTTGTTTATTCCCGGAGTCGGGAAGATCATGAGCAGCACCTGAGGTCAGTGCTTCAGACCTTGAGAGCGAAGAAATTGTATGCTAAGTTCTCAAAATGTGAATTTTGGTTGAGTTCTGTGGCATTCTTAGGCCACGTGGTATCGAGTGAGGGCATTCAAGTGGATACGAAGAAGGTAGAGGCCGTGCAGAGTTGGCCCAGGCCATCCTCAGTTATAGAGATTCGCAGTTTCCTTGGCTTGGCGGGTTACTACCTCCGTTTTGTGGAGGGATTTTATTTGATTGCAGCCCCTATGACTAGATTGACCCAGAAGGGTGCTCCTTTTCAGTGGACAAAGGAGTGTGAGGCGAGCTTTCAGAAGCTCAATATAGCTTTTACTACATCCCCAATCTTGGTATTGCCTACTGGTTCGGGGTCTTATAAAGTTTATTGTGATGCCTCGCGAGTTGGCCTTGGAGCGGTGTTGATGCAGGACGGTAGGGTGATTGCCTACGCGTCCATATAGTTGAAGATACATGAGAAGAATTACCTTGTCCATGACCTTGAGTTAGCTGCCATTGTTCATGCCTTGAAGATCTGGCGTCATTATTTGTACGGTGTGCCTTGTGAGATTATACTGACCACCGGAGTTTGCAGCGCATATTCAGGCAGAAGGATCTAAATTTGCGCCAACGAAGATGGTTAGAGTTGCTAAAGGACTATGACATCACTATATTAACCACCCGGGGAAGGCCAATGTGGTGGCCAACGCCTTGAGTCGCCGGGCGGGGAGTTTGGCATATCTTCATGCAGCTGAGAGGCCTTTAGCCTTAGATGTTTAGTCCTTATCCAGTCGGTTCGTGAGATTGGATCTTTCTAAGCCTTGCCGGATATTGTCTTGTGTGGTTTCTCGGTCTTCCTTATTCGACTGTATCGGGGAGAGGCAGTATGATGATCTTCATTTACTTGTCCTCAGGGACACGGTTCAGCACAGTGATGCCAGAGATGTGACCATTGGAGATGACGGGGTATTGAGGATGCAGGGCCGGATTTGTGTTCCCAATGTTGATGGGCTTCGGGAGTTGATTTTGGTAGAGGCCCATAGTTCGCGGTATTCCATCCACCCGGGTACTGTGAAGATGTATCGGGATTTGAGGCAACACTATTGGTGGCGAAGGATGAAGAAGGATATAGCAGAGTTTGTAGCCAAGTGCCTCAATTGTCAGCATGTCAAATGTGAGCATCAGAGAACGAGAGGGTTACTTCAGCAGATTGAGCTTCCAGAGTAGAAGTGGGAGCGGATCACCATGGACTTTGTGGTTGGACTTCCTCGGACTTTGAGGAAGGATGCAGCTATTTGGGTGATTGTGGATCGGCTGACCAAATCAGCCCATTTCATTCCGGTGCTGAATACTTATTCATCGGAGCGGTTGGCGGAGATTTACATTCGAGAGATCGTTCGTCTGCATGATATTCCAGTTTCTATTATTTCAGACAGAGGGACTCAGTTCTTTTCACGGTTCTGGAGAGCCGTTCAACAGGAGTTAGGTACCAGGGTGGAGTTGAGCACATAATTTCAGCCCCAGACGGACAGACAGTCTGAGCGCACTATTCAGATTCTTGAGGATATGCTCCGTGCTTGTGTGATTGAGTTTGGAGAGTCTTGGGATCAGTTCTTTCCATTGGCGGAATTTGCTTACAACAACAGATATCATTCCAAAATTCAAATGGCGCCGTATTAGGCTTTATATGGTAGGAGGTGCAGATCTCCGGTGGGTTGGTTTGAGCCGGGTGGGGCCAGGCTATTGGGCACAGAGCTGGTTCAGGATGCATTGGAGAATGTCAAGGTGATTCAGGATAGACTCCGTACAGCCCAGTCCAGACAGAAGAGTTATGCGGACCAGAAAGTTCGTGTTGTTCATATATGGTCGGAGAGCGAGTTCTGCTTCGGGGTTTGCCTATGAAGGGCATTATGAGATTTGAGAAGAAAGGGAAGTTGAGTCCGAGGTTTATTGGCCCTTTCGAGATATTGAGGCGTGTTGGGGAGGTTGCTTATGTGCTTGCCTTACCTCCCAGCTTGGCAGGAGTTCATCCGGTATTTCATGTTTCGATGCTCCGGAGGTATCACGGTGACCCGTCGCACGTGTTGGATTTCAGTTCAGTCCAGTTGGACAAGGACTTATCTTATGAGGAGGAGCCGGTAGCTATTCTAGACCGGCAGGTTCGTCAGTTGAGATCCAAGAGTTTCCCCTCTGTTCGTGTTCAGTGGAGAGGTCAGCCTCCTAAGGCATCGACCTGGGAGTCCGAGTCCGATATGCGGAGCCATTACCCTCATCTATTCCCTGACTCAGATACTTCCTTCTTCTGTCCGTTCGAGGACGAACAATTGTTTTAGAGGTGGAGAATGTGACGACCCAAAGGGTCATCACCTATGTTGTCACCCATTTCGTTCTTCTGAGGCCTTGAAAACCTCATTTGTATTTGCCTCGATCAGTGTGCACAGTCCAGGCGCGTAGCTAGATAGCTTAAATATGATATTCTGTAAAAATGCTAAGATTTGATATTAAAAATGAATAACTTTGACATCGGTCAACATTTTGGGTAAACGGTCCCGGACACGTGATTTGACGGTCCCCGAGGGTCCGTAGAAAAATATGGGACTTGTGCGTATGCCCGGAATCGAATTCCGAGGTCCCAAGCTCGAGAAATGAATTTTTGAGTAAAATTGTTTTCTGAAAATATTTAAGGAATTTGAAAGTGAAATCTGATTAGAAAGTGATGCTATCGGGCTCGTATTTTGGTTCCGGTGCCCGGTACAGGTCTTATATATGGTTGAAGTCCTTTATGTGAAGTTTGGTTAAATCGGATTTCGTTGACGTGTTTCAGACTTAAACATGGAAACTTTGATGTTTTTAGGAAATTTGATAGATTTCATGGCTGTTAAGATTTAATTCTATGTGTATGATGTTGTTTTGACGATTTGATCGCACGGGTAAGTTTGTAAGATGTTGTGTGAGTAATCCGTAAAAATTGGGTGTCGTTCCGAGATTTATAGGTCAGTTCGACACATTGTTAGCGAAGTTAGAAAACTTAAAATTTCCTAAGTTTGGTTCTTGAGGTTTGGGGGTGTGAATTTGAGTTTTAGCATTGTTTTGAGTGTTCCGAAGGCTCGAGCGAGTCTGTATTATGATTTGGGACCCGTTGGTATATTTGGTTTTGAGCCCCGAGGGCTCGGGTGAGTTTTGGATAGGCCACAGACTTCATTTTAGGCCTTGGAAATCTGCTGGGTTTGCTTTTCTGCAGGCCTTTGCACTTGCGACCAAGGCCATTGCAAATGCGAAGGCAGTGCTGGGCAGGCATGTTCGCAAATGCGAACAGTGCCATCGCAAATGCGAAGGCAGTGCCTGGGCAGGCATGTTCGCAAATGCGAACAATGCCATCGCAAATGTGAAGTCTCCTCTTCTGCCTAGTGTTCGCAAATGCGAAGTCTCCCCTTCTGCCTAGTGTTCGCAAATGCGAACTGTGCTTCGCAATTTCCAGGTCAGGGGTTTTTGCAATTGCGAACCCTTGTTCACATTTGCGAAGCCAACCAGTGGCCTGCAATGCACTTAAACCGAATTTTTTACTCCATTTTCATATTTTCTCAAACACAAACTCACTTGGACGATTTCCCAAGAACAAGACTTCTTCCAAATCAATTGTAAGTTGGTTTTTACTCAATTCTTTCAATCATTAACATCATTTAACATGTTTTCAACTTAAAATCAAAGAGTCCCATTGGGTGTTTTGGGTAGAACCTAGGTTTTTTTTTCTTTCTAAAATCGAGGTTTGAGTGGGTGATTGATCTCCGATTAGAGAGAGTTTTATATGGTTGGACTCGTGAGAGTACGAGGGTCCGGAAAATATGACTTTTACCCGATTTTGAGTCATGGGACCGAGGGGAATCTTGGTCATTTTACATAATTTCACGCCTTAGCTTGAATTAAACAGTATAATCTGTTGCATGAGAGGTTATTTACGAAATGTAATTGAATTGTATAGATTTGGGCCATTTGAAGTCGGATACTCGTGGCAAAAGTGTGGTTTCAAGTTGATTTTGAGCCGGTTCGAGGTAAGTGTCTTGTCTAACTTTGTGTGGGGAACCTTTCCCCTTAGGATGTGATGTTTGGTATTTGAATGCCTTGTACGTGAGGTGACGAGCGCGTACTTGTGCTAATTTTTGTAAATCCGATTTTACCTTAAATATTTAGACTGAGTTCCTTTCTTACCTGTTTTACTCTACTTGCAATCATAGTCTATGTTAGCTTAGACGGGCATGCCTAGCTGCTCCAAATTACCTGTTTGCTTATATTGCTTTAAATCGTACTACGTGAAGTATGTTGGGCTAGAGTTACTTGTTGCCTTGTATTTTGCACTTTAATTCTGAACGCCTTCTTGTTGTGCCTGTGTATTTACTTTGGGGCTACGGGACGGTATCCCGTGAGATCCCCCTGTATATTTACTTTGGACTATGGGACGGTATCCCGTGAGATCCCCCTGCATATTTACTTTGGACTACGGGACGGTATCCCGTGAGATCCCCCTGCATATTTATTTTGGGACTACGAGACGGTATCCCGGGAGATTCCCCTGCTTATTTACTTTGGGACTGCAAGACGGTATCCTGGGAGATTCCCCTGCTTATTTACTTTGGAACTACGGGACGTTATCCCGGGAGATCCCCCTGCACACTGATATTAAGACTACGAGACGGTATCCCGGGAGATCCTTTGGATATACATGATGGACTACGGGACGGTATCCCAAAAGATCCCTTGGATATACATGATGGATTACGGGATGGTATCCCGGTAGATCCCTTGGATATACATATGATGGACTACGGGACGGTATCCCGGGAGATCCTTTGGGTATACATGATGGACTACGGGACGGTATCCCGGGAGATCCTTTGGATATACATGATGGACTACGGGACAGTATCCCGAAAGATCCTTTGGATATAAATATGATGGACTACGGGACGGTATCCCGGATATCCTTTGGATATACAGATGATGGACTACGGGACGGTATCCCGGGAGGTCCACTGGACATTTGAGAAAACGACTACAGGACGGTATCCTGGTAGATCCTCATTGTTACCATTGTTATTATGTTGTACATATTCCGGGTTTACTTTATTCTTGTGTTTAGTTATCGCCTTGTTTGATCTGTCTTATTTCACTGCTGTACTAATTATTGCTGCTAGTTTTCATACAGTAAATTTCTATTATATTGTTTGATCTCAGTAGGGCCCTGACCTTCCTCGTCACTACCCGACCGAGGTTAGGCTTGGCACTTACTGAGTACCGATGTGTTATACTCATGCCCTTTCCTCCGCATGTTTTTCATCTGCAGATCCAGGTACCTCCACTCAGGCGCACTATCCCCGAGGATGAGAGATACAACAGAGACTTCGAGGTATATCTGCCGCGTCCGCAGACCATGAGTCTCTATCTTATTCCAGCTTTTGTGAAAGGTTTATCCCTCTTTTCAGTTGTATATTTATTCTTGAGTTAGAGCAGTGTATTATATTTTGTTAGCCTGTGGTTCCCGTGAGTTTCCGGGTTTTGGGGTGATGTTGTAGACTTCCGTATTATTTTGGGTTGTATATGCCAAGTGGATTTTATATACAGTCTTCATTTTTGATTGTTTAGCTTTCTTTTACTTACTATTTCCGCATTTATGTTGTTATTCCGCATTGTTAGGCTTACCTAGTCATAGGGACTAGGTGCCTTCACGACATGTTCACGGAGGGTGAACTAGGGTCGTGACAAATATGAACTTCTCTTTATGTCTCGTTATCAAACACATGTAGTTACTGGATCATGCCAAAATGAAGGTAGGGCTTAGCATTAACATACCTGAGCCGATTTTATTAACAATCCCTCTAGCACACGCCCGTCGGACGAAACACGTCACGACGAGATCAAAATAGGGAAAATCCGTATGATTTTCTTGAGAAAGATTGCACAATACTCCCTTAGAATCACAAATCCCGTTACCATTACATCGTATAACTTCGCATGAATTCCTTGTTGAAGATCGTTACTTGGTCAATCTTGAACACCTCCATTTTGGTGAATTTGATCACACTCTTGTATGGCTTTCCTTGCTAAATCTATAACGTTTCCGTTCCATGTTGAATTAAAGCCCATTCCTAGCACATATATCTCCGTTCTCCATAATAATAATTAGTAAATAATGATGTAGGAAGATAGTCTTAAGACTTTTGGTTGTGGGCCCCACTTTAGGGGATTACTATGCCACAAATATTCTCTTAAAATGCCGCCTTGTAATGACAGTTAAGAGTCATTACGAATGCCTTTTTGGGCTGCTACGCAAAGGTTTATTAAACCTTATCCAAGTAACTTAATCACTTATTTAATCTCTTACTAAAATCCTTAATTACCCATTACCCACATAATTAAGAATATATCTCAAATTACTTAAAATACTACTCACTTTTAGCACACTTTATATACTTTACTATCATGGTCATGTGGTACCTTTGTATGGCACTAGTCCATAAATACGAGGTATTATAGTTTGGACCGTGTTTTATCTCCAACTTTGATGAAACCCTTTTCCTTCGATTCGCTCACCCTTTTGCCTTCACAAATTTTCTTATGACTTGTTTGAAATATCATAATTCTTATAATCTCGAAATAATCTCCTTCCTGAGCTTTCATTAATTCACTTACGGCATACTTTGATGTACAAAAACATGGGGCGTAACGTCATTCCTCCCTTTGGAACATTTGTCCTCGAATGTTGACTGATGCACTTATCATTTTCATAACTTATGTCTTTCGAATATTTTAGTACTCTCCTTGCCATCTAGGCAACTGTTCTATGAATAATTCCAAGGCCAGGGCATTCCCCTTCTCTAGGCTTCTTTCTCACGCCACGACTTGTGGTCGGAATCCTTCCAATCTCGTAACTGTTGCTACCTTCCACCATGCAGTCTTTATGACTCTGACCTTGTAAGTGTGACTATGCAACTCTTGTTTCCCTTCCCCGCCCCCCCCCCCATTTTTAGCCAATCTCTAGGCCTCACTTTGTAAACATATACAAAGCTTAATAAGATGTCCCTCTGGGAATCTATGGGTATACTGAAGTTCTTCGCTCGGTACTTGTCGAACATACGAATATTGCTATACCTTATTTCATAGATCCGTTTATCCATTCATATGACTTTACTGCATCTAGGTAGGTTATACTATACCATAACTCTTGCTTATATTTATCTTTACTGAGGTCTGCTACCAAAATCCAGGTCATCGAAACAGACGCAACATAGGTAATCAAAGTTTCATAATATGGATGTAATTCTCATGACAAGATTGGTAATGCTCCAGCTGAAACAACCATTAATCCAACATAATTTCAGAGAAGGAAACAAAGTAACCCATAAGCTGGCTAAGGAAGCTATCAATCTTCTGAATGAACATATACTGCTAGATAGGCCGCCTCGTTATGTAATAAATAATTTGGAAACAGATAGGCTGGCTATGTTTATTTTGTTGGAGATCTAAGTACTGAAATATGTTGTAAGCTTGCCAACCTGGGCAATGCAAATGTCCTTAGGACATATAGTATCTCGGATGATGTAACAAATAATATTCTGTAGTTTTTAATATAAACATTCCATGTCAAAAAAACATTTATGGAGTTTCAAATCAGATATCCACTTCTAACTCTTAATCCTTAGTCAATAGACCATACAATCACGATTACCCTAACAAGTGACCTTATTTGACTAGATATACTAATTTCTTTTATTCTCAATTATAAAATTTAGGTCATCTTACAAGCTTCCTCGATCTTCACTTTAAAGTATTTACTGCTTTCATTTACGTTTTGGTGATACCATCTTCTTAATTTACATTCTTAGTTCAAAGTTAGTTTTCCGATCCTTAAAAATTCTTTCATTTATTATGCTATATATAATATATCAAACAAGAAAATAATTGAAATATTTTAACAAGATCAATTTGGACGTTTGTTAAAGTGTATTACTCCCTTACGGAAAATATTTGGGGTGTAGAGGTTCATCATGCGAGCCAAGGAGAGCTCTTCCCCCGCCTCCTGGCACATCCAATATAGACAAGCTACCGTCCACCACACAGAGGAGCCTACTTGTGCCAAGAAGACTTGCTGCCAGTGGCAGAACTCAAAGATTATGGGGTTAAGTCCCCCGCTCAATGAGTATGGGCCCAAAGTAAAGGGGTATGTGTAAACGTACGTAAAACCCTTCTTAGAAAGGGTTAATCGCTCCACCAGACCGGGAGCAATATGTTCAGATCACGGAAACCACCATCCTCCTTCACAATAGGAATGCTAAAAGGATGGATGGAAGAAGGGTACATGCCAATAGCCCATGTACGAGAGCTTGTAGAAGGAAATTTTTATTTGAAGTACTTGGTTGTACTGAGCCTTCTAGGAATGATGGTTCTCACCGTAGAAGGGGCATCATTATCGGTGCTTTCTTTATTTTTAGAGAACTTGAGATCTTGGAGGAGAAGTCCATATTTAGCATAAGGTAATAATAATTCTTTGAAGAAGAAGATTAAAGGAGACTGAAAGCAAGAAAGACTTGAATGCAAAGAAGTTGAGAGAGTTTGAAAGACTGTGAAGTGTAAAAGAAGTAGAATGAGACGTATAAGTAAAGGAATGTACGACTAAAATTGTGGCCACGATAACCTTGACAACCGGATAAAGTATTTCTAAATCGCGGAGTGAAGCATGTTCGGGGAATTAAATGTAGAGAGACGTGCATCTAATCAAGCATGAGAAACTTTTCAAAAGAGATCGGAAAATTTTCCGCCAAGAAAGGTATCTTCACCAACTTCCCGATGACACAAAGATGTGCCAGCGGAAAGCGGGGGGACAATCTATTTAGGGTAAAATCAGTTCGTATTAAATACTCGAATAATAGAGCGACACGAGTAACTGGAGATAGAGAAAAGTGAGACAAGTGAAAACCAAGACCGGGGATAGCAGCTTCAATTGGCACCAGGAAGACCCTGAATGGAATATTACTAATGTAGACAAACGAATGTTTGCAACCAGATGAAATTCAATGAAGAATATTCTTTAGTATTAAATACACAATCAGTAATAAAGAATTTTGGCATTCATAGCCTGCTTATCACGCCCAACTCTAGTCCTAAAAAAGGATAAGCGATCGCTGCAAATATAATTCGGTCTAAAAGTCCGGAGTCAAATCCCACTGAGAACTAAGGTTTCACTATAACTGTTCAATATTACTAAAAAGATAAGCTTGAACAATTTCAAAGTTATAAATATTAAGATTCTTATGTCTAACTGATTAACTAACAAATTAGAGTAGTAAATTAATAACTAGGGATACTAAGGGTTGGAGAAAAGATTAAGGAGGTCTAGGGTTATGATTTCCCCAATTGTCGAAATCCTTCCCGTAACGTCTTCTATAATTTTGCCTAAGTATTCTCTACCGATCGTGACTATTTTAGGTGTCGTAATTCTCTATCGAACAACTACCACAATTTACTAGACATATGCTCTCGAACTACACTAGCTGACACTAATTCAGCGCTCACTATCATCACACCAGTATTTCGTTATCTCTAATCCCACTTTTAAACCCTCAGTATTGATCTCTCACATATGCTAGGAGTGATGTTGTTCAACAACTGCCTAAATATGTACCCTCTCTCAAGCAATATACACTAAATAGGTACATTCAACTGATGGCCATTCAATCAACAACAGTAAACACGTAGTTGAACAAGTAGAGAAATCTAACGTTTCAATTATATAAAAACATAACGAGAATGTATCTTACAAAAGGTTCCATCAAAACCCTAGATAAAAAATTAGCTATTCATAATAGTATGCAAAACTACAATACTAGAATTCATAACCAATAATGAAAATAGGAAGAAGGAAGTGAAAAATTCGTAGAAGAATTCTCCTATTTTCTCCTTGTGTGTTCTTGCCTCCTCAGGTCGATTCCCTCTCTAATGGTGTCTAACCTATTGATGTCTCTCCAATAGTGTCTAACCCTTCAAAATCTAACTTTTAGGGGTATTTATTAGGGTAAGGGCCGAATTTACATGTCCAATACTAATGAGCAATTAATCTATTTTTTGTATGGCATTGTTGGCGCCTTGCATTGCCTGTAGCACTTTCATTTCGGTGCAAGGCATTGTCTTTTCAATGGAAGGCACTGTCTGTGGCACTGATGACAGTTCAATGGAAAGTGCCTTGCACTGTCTATAGCACTTTTGTTTCTCCACAAGGTACTGTCGATGGCACTGACTTTTCCTTGCCTTGCACGTCTTCTTTTATTAGTCCATTTTTTTAGCTCTGAGGTACCATTTCATGCAACTTTTCTACAATTCATGTCCAAGTATTCCTATGCATGAAATAAGCTCTATTAAGCGCAATCGTCACACACATTATCATACAAACAACAAGCAAGTAGGGTAATTAATGTAAACATATATGGAATTATAGCACGACATCAACACCCCCACACTTAAATGTTGCTCGCCCTCGAGTCAACTGATGTGCCATAGAATTTAGGCACTTTTAATACTAATTACATAGACTTTGCCTCGTCTTTTAAAGCATTTTAAGTCATTTCTTATGTAGTTTTGGTGTTTTGTAGTATACCAGACTTGAAGAACCAATAACATGGAAAAGATGACAAAACCCATAGAAAGGTAGAATGCGGCAGGTTTGCGACCGCAAAAGTGATGTGTGGGCCGCAAACCAACTGCAAAATGAAGCAGTTGTTCCAGTTTTGAGAGAGAAGTACGCGGTCTATTGTGCGATCGCGTAACGCTTTTGCGGACCACATAATTCCAACATAAGTGCAAGAAAGAGTTATGTGAGAGAAATTTTGCGGCGTCGCCTGCGATCGCATAATCAACATGCGGACAGCATAACGGATCTGTGATGAACAACTAGGCAACTGGGCGTGCAACTATGCGATGATTTTGCATTTATGTGGATCGCAACCGTGATCTGCAGGGGTATTTTTGTCAAAATTTGACCTCGACTTTTATCCCATTATAAATATATTAACTAGGGTTTTTGTGGGAGATCTTGTCTGAAAAAGAGGCTACATTGAGAGGATTGAATAAATCATTGTTTTGGAAGCTTTTGAAGAGAGAATCTTGTATCTTTGTAAGCTTTATGACTTTATTTATTGCTTTGTTCTTCGATTATAGTATGAGTAACTAGTTTTAAATACTAAGGTGTTAGACCCTAAATGGGTGTTTACCATTGAATATATATATAATGGTTGGTTGGTATTTATTCATTTCTCAAGCTTCATTTAATGTTGGTGGTTTCAAACATTGACTAATGCCATTTCACTCTATATTTACTTGGAAAAGCGGGTTAGGGTTTGGTAGAATTGAATAGCAAAAACTCAAGGCTTTAAACCTTGTTAATAAAGTCGCTTAGGAATAAGTATGTTCTATTTGGCATAAATTGGTTATTCATAATTGCAACTATTTTATATTTAGGAAAATCATAAAGAGAAAATACCACCTACCTATTGGAAAATATTGGGTAGTCGTTTAGAAACCATTTCCATATCAAAGGACCTTCCATTAGAAATATATCATATTAACACCGATAGCATTACAATCCATTGATGGGGACACAACCTTGGTTTCCTTAATCATATTAATTACATTCTCACAACAAAATAGTTTTCTTTATTACACATAATTACAATACTCTATTTTAAGCTAACAGAGTAGGATTACGACTTAAGTCAAGTTTCACACTATTCAACTAACCTTTTCACACCTATTCCTTGTGGGATTCGACCCCAACCTAGTTGGGTTATTATATTTGACATCGAGTGCCTTACACCATTTTTAGGTGTAATTTGAGCATATCAAATTTTGGCGCCGTTGCCGGGGAATATGATTTTTGAAATTACTATTTAGTGTGTGCTTTACTTTACATTCTTTTCTATTTTATCAAACTTTGCTTTCTTTGTTTGGTGTCACTAGGTAAACATGGGCGAGCTAGAAGAAGAAAACAGTTTTGCGGATATAGATGAGTATATTGAGGATACAAATTCCATTGTCCCTCCAAAAGTTGATGCTGCCACCTTCAAGGTGGAATACATTCTAATCATAATGCTCAAGGCAGAGGGTTTTTTCTAAAATTCCACAGATGATGATCCGGCACAACATCTCAGAAACATCTTGGGGGTGTGTGTGATGCACAAGCAGAATCACGTTTCAGATGATGCCCTGAGGCTGAGGGTGTTCAAGCACTCTCTAACTTGAGAGGCAAGACGATGGATCCAAAATCTACCACCTAATTCCATTCATACTTGTCCCGAACTTATTCGAGCTTTCCTAGAAAAATGGTTCCCACAAAGCAAGAAGTCCGAGCTCTGGGATAAAATTTTCTTCTTCAAGAAATTACCGAGAGAGCATCTACATGAGGCATGGGAAAAATTCAATCTATATCTAGTAAGGTCACTGAATCATGGTTTTCCGATCTTGTTGGAGAAGTTTTATATGGGCTTGGATCCTCCGAATCAATCCATAGCCAAAAATGCAGCTGATGGGCACTTTATGGATAAAACATTTGCAAGGGTCACACAAATACTTTACAAGATGGCAGAACATAACCAAGCTTGGCATTCGGAAGACATTACGGGTGGAATTACATATGGTACTCCCTCCTTGACCAACACGATTAAGGAGAACCAAGAAAGAGATCAAGTAATTGCCCGGCTTGAAACCAACATGAATGTATTTACTAAGATGTTCAATGAAAGCCAAACAAAAAAAGTGAATGTTGTGGAAGATGTGCAACCCTTGTCAAATGAGGATTACGAAGAACAAATTATGTCAACAACTCTCAAGACGGTTACCAAAGACAACACTACCAAGGTTCAAGACAACAAAACCAATACAGGCCTCACTCGCAAGGGCAAGACCATCAACAATGGCGAACTGATCAAGGTAGTTCAAATCAAGGTAATTGGATTAACAACAAAAACAAGTTTTCAAATCGGAGTTCAAATCCCTATGTTCCACCAAAGAGGAAATATTCTAACTCTCCGCATTGGAAGGAAAGTTTTTCAAGTGAGTCCAAGTTGGAAAACATGCTTCAATGAGTATTATAAAATCAGAAAGATCCGACACTTAAATGAAGAACATGACCGAGCTTGTGTGTTCTCACACCGCATCCATAGAAAATTTAGAAATGAAAATGAGAGATCTATCAAGAGAGAAACATCCAAAATAGAAGGCATGCTCCCAAGAGACACAATAGCAAACCCAAAAGGTTGTGGGAGTGGTCCTACTTCTCATTTTATAGCAATCACCACTCGAAGTGGGAAACTACTTCAAGGAGAGAATGAACAAGTGGTCAAAGTGGAAGATTCTGAACTAGCAGTTGAGGCACAAGTTGAGGTGCCAATTGTTGTTGAAGTTGAAATACTCCCAAAGGAGATGAAAATTCAAGAAGTGAATTGTGAGGAGGTTAACGAAAAGGTAAAAGAGACACCAAAAGCTCTAGCATCAATTCCTGGTCCTTTCCCTCAAAGACTTGCTAGGAAGGTTGATGATAGTAAACTCGAGAAATTCTATGATATTCTCAAGAAATTATCAGTTAACATTCCATTTGTGGAAGCATTTCAAGATATGTCGGATTTTGCTAAGTACTTCAAGGACTTGATCACTAAAAATAAAACCACCAAGAATGAAGTGGTGAATGTGACTCACCAGGTTAGTTCTATCATTGCAACAATCACTGTCCAAAAGAAGGAAGACCCGAGAGCCTTCACCATTCCATGTACTATTGGGTTGCACCATTTTGAACGAGCTCTTTGTGATAATGGGGTTAGGTATGCCTAGTCCTACAAGTATGAGGTTGCAAATGGGTAAGCGTTCGATAAAGAGACCGGTGGGAATTATTGATGATGTTTTTGTGAAAGTGGAGAATTTCCCCCTCCCTGCCAACTTTGCTATCCTGGATTAAGCTATTGATAAAAAATCCCTATCATCTTGGGAATACCATTCCTTTCTATCGGAGGAGCACTCATGGATTCAGAACAAAATGAGATCAAGTTCCGAGTTTATGAATAAGAGGTGACCTTTCAAGCGAGTAAAAGTATGAAATTGCCACATGCATATGAAGGTATCTCAGTAATATATGTTTTTGATGAGGCAGAGGATGCAGTCAAGGTAATGGTGGAAGAAGAATGCTTTGGTGAGGCATTGACGGCTATTTTGGTAAATTTTGATGGTGAAGACATGGAAGGACACATGGAATCGGCAAATACATTGGAAAGAATTGGGTACTATACTTATGCACCAAAGAATTTTTATCTTGACTTAGAGAATAGAGTCACTCCTCTTGCTAAGCCTTGAATTATCGAGCCACCACAACTTGAGCTTAAGACACTTCCACCGCACTTAAGGTATAAATTTCTTGGCTCTAATGAAACTCTACCTGTAGATCATTTCTTCTTTGTTGAATGATGTGCAGGTTGAACACTTGTTGAATATCTTGAGGGAGCACAAAGATGCCATTAGGGGGACAATAGCAGATATCTGAGGGATTCCCATTGGAATTTTTGTGAGCACGAGGATACAATTGGTTAGATGTCGGGGTTGTCTAGCCCATTGGAGATTGTCCTTGGGTGAGTCCGGTACAATGTGTGCTAAATAAAGGATGCATGACCGTGATTCAAAACCACAAAAATGAGCTCATCCCAACGAGGACGGGGACTGGGTGGAGAGTTTGCATGGACTACCGGAAGCTCAATAGTGCTACTTGCAAGGACCATTTCCCCATGTTTTTTATTGATCAAATGCTTGATCGGTTAGCGGAAAGATCATTCTATTGCTTCTTGGATGGTTATTCTGGCTATAACCAAATCAACATTGCCTTAGAAGGTCTAGAGAAGACAACATTCACATGCCAGTATGTGACCTTTTCCTTTAGGCGAATGCCATTTAGGCTATGCAATGCCCCAACTACCTTTCAACGGTGCATGATGTCAATCTTCTTGGACATGGTCGAGGATTTATTACAATTATTTATGGATGAATTCTCTATAGTTGGTGACTCCTTTGAGCATTAAATTGAAAACCTTAGGCAAGTGCCCAAAAGATGTGAGGAAACCAACCTTGTGCTAAATTGGGAAAAGTGCCACTTCATGGTGGACGAGGGTATTGTTCTGGTCCACAAAATTTCTGAGCAAGGCATAGAGGTTGATCAGGAAATGATCAAAATTATTTCCAAGCTTCCTCCTCCCACTTTGTTAAAAGGTTTTCGGAGCTTTTTGGGGCATGCCGGTTTTTATATGCGTTTTATCAAAGACTTCTCAAAAGTTGCAAGTCCCATGTGCAAGCACATTTAAAAAGATGAAAACTTTGATTTCTATGATGAGTGCCTCAAAGTTTCTGAGGAATTGAAAGCGAGGCTCACCACGACACCTATACAAGCAAGACACTCAATGACGCACAAATGAATCACACGGTGACTGAGCAAGAACTGCTTGCCATTGTCTATGCTTTTGAATAATTCCGGGCCAATTTTTTGGGGTACAAAGTGATAGTCTACACCGATCATGCTTCTCTCCGCTATCATATGGTGAAGAAGGATGCTACTAAGATTTATTAGGTGGGTTCTTGTAACGACCCAGCCGGTCGTTTTGAGAGTTTAGCCCGTTTCCCTCATTTCTACTTCATTACTTGTGTGTTTCATCTCTTTTGTGTGGTGTTAGGTTGGTTGACTCGGGTTCAGAGTGGTCGTGGTGAGAATTAAGGCACTTAGTCTCTTAAATGAGCTCAATAGTTGGAAAAGTCAACCGGGAGTTAACTTATAAATAAATGACCTCAAAATGTGGATTTTATGGATCAGATAGCTTTGTTAGGTGATTTGGGACTTAGGAGTGTGTTCGGAATGTAGTTTTGATGCCTGGTGTAGAATTAGGCTTGAATTGGCAAAAGTTAATTTTTGGCGATTTCTGATTGGCAGTGGAAAATAGGCTATCGGGGTCAGAATAGAATTCCGTACATTGGATCAGGTTCATAGCGTCATTCTGGATGTGTGTGCAAATTTTCATATAATTCGGACGAGGTTTGGTTAGTTTCGGCATTGTTGGTGAATTTCGAAAGTTCGAATATCTTTAGGCTTGAATCATGGGTTGATTTGGTGTTTTTATGTTATTTTGGGTGTTCCGAGAGTTTTACTAAGTCCGGGTGATCATTTATGGCTTGTTTGTATTTTTTTGGTTGGGGTCCCGAGGGCCTCGGGTTGAGTTCGGATGGGTAACGACATGATTTGTGGCATTTTGGAGTTGCTGGTGTGAAACTCTCTGGTGTTTCCGCACCTGCGGATGAGGGACCGCAGATGTGAGCCCGCATAAGTGGACAAGGATCCGCAGATGCAGAAATTGGCTGGGTCAGCAAAGGTTGCGAATGCGGATGTGGGGCCGAACCTACGGAGTCGCAGGTGCGGAGGAGAGGGACCTGGCCAAGGAGCGCAGGTGCGAACGCCTGGTCGCCCATGCGAGCCCGCAGGTGTGAAAAGAGGGCCGCAGGTGCGCACCTAGGACCATTGGTGCGGGTCTGCAGGTGCGGTCATCGCTGGGCAGAACCAATAAAAAGAACCCCTGACGAATTTTGGTCATTCTTTCACCATTCTTATTCGGGTTTGAAGCTTTTTAAGGGTTTTTGAAGTGGGAATTTGATAGTTCTTAATTAAGGTAAGGATTTTGGACTTATAACTCGTTTATATGTGATTAAAGGTCTGATTAGTGGTGGAAATTTGGGGAAAAACAGTGCTAAAGTAGGTAATTAGGGCTTGTGGTTTAGAGACCTTAAAATGGGAATTTGAGAGGTCATTTGGACTCCGATTTAAGTTTTCTTGGTATGTATAAACTCGTGGGAGAATGAGGATTTTTGTGGCGTAAATTTCACCTTTCGAGACATGCGCCAGGGGGTCAGGTTTGACCAATTTCGGAATTTTTGAGTATTTTTGATAAAGTTCGATTAGGGTTCGTTCCTTGGCATATTATAATGATATACATATGATTTTTAGTAGATTTGGAGCACTCGAATGCTGAATTTAGAGGCAAAAGCACTGCGGAGTAGTATTTTAGCCGGTTCTAAGTTAAGTAACGTTTCCAAACATGGTTCTGAGGGTTCGAAACCCCGAGCTAAATGATTTATTACTATAATTGAGGTGACACGCATTCCAAGTGCCAGGCGTGCGTGCGTGCACCGAGTATTGGTGGTCTGGCTTATCCTTTGGCACCACTTAGTGATTATTCCCTGATGATAACTATGCTTATGTTAATTTGGTAATTGCAAACCTGTTAGAAATCATGTTAAGTATAAATGCTAGGCTTCACGCCGAAAATGTTGAGACCCGAGTGGTCGTATATTACTGTCTCATTTTTTGATTATCTGATTTCATGTACTCAGTCATGTTATAGCATATCACTTCATACCTCACTCTCAGTTTTGTTAATTATATGCATAGTTATCATTGTTTCGGGCTGATGGATTCATCTGTCATCCATGTGAGTGAGACTGAAGAGTAATGGCTGAGTGAGGCCGAGAGCCTGTTATTGAGACAGTTATGAGATCGGACTACACACCGGGGATACTTAAATCATGGCTTCGTTGGCTTGATATAACGCTTGGGCCACTACGGCCGCTCCGGAGTCTATACACCCCAAGTGAGCGCATTGATGTTGAGGGATGGATTTTTCATGGGCATGATCGTGTCCGAAGTGGATGTTGTGTGAGGGATGGATCGTCCCTGGACATGGATCTTGCCCGAGTGTTGTATTACAGAGATGGACTTTCTCCGTGGGGCTGGATTGGACTTTTTCCTCAGCACGGAGTGACTACGGTCACCAATGATTATGTACATTCCGGGATGGACTTTTCCCTGGGCCGGAGAAGCCATATACGGTACTGAGTGGACTGTTGTGTGAGGGTTGTGAGCACTATGTGCATATCCACACTGGTTTCATACATATATTTTATGACGACATGTAGAGTATACTGGCATAATTGGCATATTTACTCATTCTGATAAACTATTAGCATGTCTAATTTCTGTATACTGTTTATTGTAAAATTCTGAGGTTTTTTCCGTCACTACCTCTCGGCCCATAGTTTGGGTTCGTTACTTCTGAGTTGGTTTATTCACGTTACCCCTGCACCTTGTGTGCAGATCCAGGTACATCGGGACCCGGTAGTGGATATTGAGCAGTTGTTAGAGTTTTCATTGGAGTTGTCGAGGTAGCAGCTGGCAATCGCGACCTCGTCTTCTCTTCCTTATTCCACCTGTTGCACTTATTTTGAGACTATGTTGTCTATTTCTTCATTTCTCTATTTTATGATATAGCAGCTCATGGCTGTGTGACACTAGATCTGGGGTTGGAAATTTTAAATTTTTGTTTCAAATATTGTTTTTAAACTTCAGACTCTTTGTATTATCAATAATTTCGTTTAAAATTGTATTTTTACTGGAAACTGAATTTATCTTAGATAAAAGGGGCGACTTGCCTGGTTCCATGACAGGCGCCATCATGCTCCGAAATCGGGTCGTGACAGTTCTTTTGCTACAAGAGTTTGACTTTGAAGTCAAAGATCAGAAAGGAACAGAGAATCAGGGAGACCAAAGGAAGATCTTGAAATTAATGATGCCTTTCCAGGTGAGCACATATTGGCATTTTCTAACACCTTCGCTCCTTGGTATGCCGACATCGCTAACTTCTTGGTTAGTGACATTATTCCCGACGGATTTAAAGCTTATCAAAAGACAAAGTTCATGCGGGAGTTTAGGCAATACTATTGGGAGGAACCCTTTCTGTTCTGAATTCGTGCCGACAACATCATTCGACGTTGTTTTATGGAAAATGAGGTAATGCAAATTCTCAAAGCATGTCATGACTCCCCAGTTGGGGGCCATCATGGTTGTGAGCACATGATTTTTGCTTACCATATCATCCTATAAAAATCTCAAAAAATTAATTGGTTTTATGAAATTTTGTTGAGTTATAGTGATTAATTGTGAATTGTTTGCATTTGCATATTCATAATTCATTTTCTTAAAAATTATTAAAATTGCATCACCATTATTAAATAATTATGAACTTATTATTTTTAATTAATTTAAAATTAAATAGTAGACGGATAGTGGTTATTTGATGTAATGTAAGTTTAACAACTAATTATCAAATTAATCATTTTATCCAATAAGTCATAGATTTGATTAGGAGCATAAAATTAATTTCTCTCTATTCCTAATTAATATATAATTAGATAAAATAAGGTTTAGAATCAATTATTGCACTTCTTTAGATTTAATTAGGTGTGAATTTAATTTAATTAATTAGGTTAATAATTAAAAAGCCTAAAATCGGACCTGGGCCAAAATTACGCAGGCCCAAACCCCTCTCTATACACTCAGAACATCCCAGCCCAATTGACCCAAACCCGACCGGCCCCCGTTATACCCAAAATCACCCCCTTTTGTTTAATGAAATGATCTCAGCCGTTGATCTATTTTAATTTAATGGCTGAGAACTCAAGGGTCATCTAGTATATAACTGTCCAATCCCCCCCAGCTACCCTCAGTTACCAAAATCTAACCCCCCAAACCCTAAAGCCGCCTCACTATCCTCTCTTCTGTCTAACAAAAAAACCCTAGCCGCCCTAGGATTCCCACCGTCTTCCGCCGCCCGGAATTCGCCATCGGCGACAGTGTTTCTCCAATCAACCCCAAACTCTGACCCTATAACCTTCTCCTCATCCCCAATCACCCCCCTAGGCTTAGTTTTCCCAAAGAACCACCCGATTTTGATTAATTTCAAATCTGAAAACTCCGAAAACCTTACTTATTCTACAAATCGGCTCCAAGATCTCCAATGACTCACACCGTAATGAGTCGATATCTCTTGATGAGAGCTATCGATTCATGCGGGTTTGGACCATTTCCAACTCGCCAGAATCTATCCAAAACAACCCACTGGTATTCCCCCTTTCCTTTCCTATTTGTCTTTGTATTTTCGGTTAAAATCATCACTGTTTTAGGTCTAGGTTTTTGCTTTTTCTTTCACTGTTTTCCGCCACCTGTTCATGCTTCTTCTTAATTAGTTAATCTCTACACGTATTTTTGTTATTCATGTTCTAATTATTTCGTTCTCGTCAATTAGTAGCTAGGGTTCTTGATAACCATGTTTCTTGGCATAGTTTTTTTGGTCACTGTTTGTGTGTGTGAATGTGTTTCTTCAATTCGCACTGCCTTCAATTTGTTTAATTCATTTTTTAACATGCTAGTCATATTCTTGATTGTTTCGCAGCCATGTTTAGTTGTTAGGATTTTTCTTATAATCATTGTTATTCTGTTTCGCTTATTTTTCCTTTGTTGAAATTATGAATGATTAGCCTGATTGATTCATGTCTAGTTTTTTTTAGATTGCTTTCCTGCCTTTTTCTTCTCTAAAATGTTACTGCCCATCTCCGATTGATTAACTACCTAACTCGTCTCCTGAGTTTAGGTAATTGTTGGTTGATTAATTATTAAGTAGTTAATTATTAATCGATTAGTTATTTATTAATTAGGTGATAAGGAGATAATTATACTTGATTTATTAAATATACCTTCGAAACTAAGATAACTAATAATATAATTAGGAACTAACTCTAAGAACCTAATTAACTAATTAAGCTAATTATCTAACCTAACTTCCTAAAAGAGACTAGCCTTCTAATTTCATTAAGGGTTTAGTTCTTAGTATAACTTACTAAGTTAGGATTAGCCAACAACTAATTAACCTAATTCCTGAACAAGTCTAAAATCAGTTAGGCTCCCTTAATTAACTAAGTCCTAAAAATTTTCCAAGGTAATTAGTTTAGGATTAATTAACTAAAACAAATCATTTGACCTAGGCTTAATAATTGGTTAAGTCCTTGATGTTAGTTATTAGTTAGACTGAACCAGTTAACCTAGGTTAACTAAATTGACTTAATCAATTAGCCTATAACTATTTAACTCAACCCTAGTTACGAACAACTAATAGCTAACTAAAGAACATAACTAGGATTAACTAACAAAAGTTCAAATAATAACCCAAGTGAGTTAACCCTGATGGAGTCCGAAGGGTAGGGGGTTTTCTTCGGGGCTCGAGAGATGGAATACATAGGGCCCCACAAGTTTTGAATTCGCCGCTGGGGAATTCACACGAACGGGAACGAGGAATTCTCAACGAGAAAAGTGCTCTCGGAACCGAACGTGAAAGTAGTTTTCCATCAGACGGCTTTTCCTGTAACTCTACTCTCGACTTGGATTNGATTACCCAATGGTAAATTCAGGGACTCCAAGGGGTACAATAGGTAATGTAGACTTAGGAAATCAGAATTTTAAGGGTAAAAGGGTCATTTAATAGGTAAGAATGTTCTAGAATAGGGGCAGTTGTCCCAAAGATAAGGTTGACAGCTGTCCTGTGTACTATTTTCAGCCTTTGGATTGGGAATATTCCAAAAGGGATCCCATTCTCAAATATCCTATAAATTGACCCCCTCCCTTTAGTCTGGGGGAAACATTTTGGACTCTTAAAAGAAAAACACTCTCTTCTAGCTGCTGAAACATTCTGAAAAAATACAGAAATATCTTCCATTCGAAAACAAAAAGTATTGTTAAAAGGAAAAATCTGATTTCTTTTTTGAAAACAAGCTCACGAATATATGGCCTAATTCAGCTCCTATCTTCTCTCTTTGGATTCTGATTTCTGGAAGTGTTTCTTCAAGCATTCATACTCAAGATTTCTGGGTTAATTCTTGCTGGGCTGCTTTGGTTTTTCTGTTTTTGCTGCTGCTGAATCCTCTTTCTTCTTCTTGATTGTGATCCATACTTAACCTTTATTTGGTCACGTCTTTTGCTATTTTTCTCTCTAAAGATATGTAACAATGAACTTTAAATAGAGTTACTGAATCCAAAACTTGTACTAAATTTGTTAGTTCATGTTGTGTTTTCTTCAAGATTGCATGAATCTGAATCTCCTTCTCCTCCATTCTTGATATAAAACTGAAGTAAGATTCCTATTATCTGAATGTATGTATGGAAATTTTGGAATCAGCTTGGTTATTTGCTAAATTCTGTTAATACATTTAGTATTTGGTAGTTAGATGTTAATTTGATATGTGTTTAGCATGTAAGAGTAATTCACACTAGGGTAGATGAGTTTGATTCCTTAATAATCAAACTCACCCCATGATGAGTGCACAAATTTTAGTATATTGGCTGAAGTTACCCTTCAAAGGGGTATAAAGTATGTAGTTGAGAAGGGCATTAGAGTATTAATCTGAACCCTTGATGGTCAGAATTCATCCTCTATAAATGCCTACATAAGCAAAGTTCCTATAGAGTTTAGAATTATGTTAGTATTAGCACTTAGGTAGATGAATCTAGCTTTTTAATAGTCAAATTGACCCCTAGGCAGTGCATAAATAGTAGACTAGGGTGCTGAAAATCACCCTTTATGGATATAAAGTGGATAATCAAAGCCTCCTTAGAGGAATGAATCTGAATCCTTTATGATCGAATTTATCCTCTTAAAATGCCTAAATAACCAAGTTAATGAATTAATATGGACTGAAGGTCCAAAGTATGAAAAATGACATTCCGTAGTTGAGTTGATCCTTTTATGATCATATTCACACTGAGAAAGTACATAAATAATGCTGCCAGATAGTATGGTTTAAACACACGCGATATAAGGATTAAAACTGACCTCTTCATGGTCAGTTTGGTTTTGGTAGTTGCACAACACCTAAATTATATAAGGGGTGTTCTACATATTACAAAGAGAAGGCTCAAACGTAAGGCCTCAAGGGAGTTTCGAGTCATCAAATTAGTCAAAATTTTCATTCTAGTTTTGTTTCTTCTAGAAAATGTATCTTGATAGTAGTAGGCAAGCTGTAATTCATCTGTAATTTATTTTCAGGACTGTTGTAATATAAGACTTGACATTATATCTGTAATTTAAGGAAATGTGTGTATTTAGTTTAAAATTTTAAACTAGATTTGAACGGACATTTTTAAACAGTTTAACATTTGAAAATGGGCCAAATTATTAACAATGGCTTGACATGGTTTAAAATAGCTTGAACGCGGTTTCTGGGGCCTGAAAATACAAAAAGCTTTTAGCCTCATGGCTGTGTGTCTTCAAAAAATTAAATACCAATTTTCAGGCATCAATTGTTTAAATATTCAAATTTGATTAGAAAATCAATAGTGTTCTTTTCCGAAACCTCTTTTCTACAACTTTCTGCTCAAATTGGTCTGCCTAAACGCCCTGTAAATACCCATTAAAATTTTGATAAAAATGATTATTTTTAGATCAAAGGAGTTTCAAAGTATATACAAATATGATTTTGTCATTTAAAGCGTTTCTCATCAGATCCACTTCGTATTTTTCAAATTCCAGAATCAATAACCACATGTAAGATTCAATATATGAAACATATATGCATGGGTCTAGGATATCCGAATTTGATAAAACCATTCTTAATGATCTATGTGTTTATTTGTCCTTTCAAGTATGTGATTCGACAACCTGTAATTTTTCCTCGTTAATATACTGTAATTAAGATGTATAGTTACTCTCTCTTGCGAAATTAGCCACAATTAGGATTGGCCAAAGGGTTAAACAATAAAAATGTGGCTAAAATGTGGCCATAGCCCAAGTATCTTGTCCTTTAGGCTAGTGAATTTAAATTTAGATAATTATCTGCATATCTTCTAGGTAGAAAGGAAAAATACCCCTTTAGTTTGAAATTCAGTAAGTGATCGAAAATTATCTCAAATTACCATAACCCACACGAAGGAGTGGCAACTCATGCCCCCGACCCTCAACTCCAAACATTAACAAAATGTACATAGAAACCACGGGTGCATTTCATGTGACGTGTGTCGTGTGCTCAAAAATAACAAGTGCACTCCATCGTGACTTGTTCAAGATAAATCCATAAATGTTCTAATCGATCTTAAAACTAAAACACTCTTTCAAAACATAGAAAACATAAAGAATGATCGAACATTGCCTCAAATAGGTTTTATAAAACCGTCACGACCATAATATCGACTACGTAATCTACACTCGTGTGCGACAACTCATGTCCCTGACTTCAAACTTCAAATTATATTAAAATCACGTGTTGCAATTGCGGGTGCATTTCATGTAGCGTAATTGTAACATGTCCAAAAGCATAACAAGTGCACATTCTCGTGATTTGTTTCCAAGATAAATCCATACTTATCAAAAGCGGCTAAATTTCAAAGAGTTTAAATCTACAATAGGCTAAAATACATAAATAATCAAATAACTAGGCCAAATATCAATAGTTAAGCGACCGTGCTAGAACAACGGAATTCAGGAGTGCCTAACACCTTCTCCCGGGTTAACAGACTTCCTTACTCGAATTTCTAGTTCGCAGACATTTTAAATAGAGTCAAAAATTTCCTCGGTTTGGGATTTCAATAAATAAACGGTGTCTCGGAACATCGTAAAAAATCCGGGTGGCGAATCTGAAACTAAAATAAATCCCAAATCCAAATAATGTCACTTAATGTGGAAAAAATCCCTTATTACCCTTCATTAATCCAAGGGTGGAAAAGAGGTGTGACAGCTCTGGCGACTCTGCTGGGGAACGAACCCAGAATCTTTGGTTCAGGGTTCAAGAATTTGAGCTTATATAACTATTATGTTTTGGCTTTCCTTATCTGATTTTACGTGTTTAAACCTAACGTGCTAATTTCCATATTTACCGCTTTGATATTTATCTGAATTGCATATAAGTTGTGCCGAAACCCTTCTTCTCTCTGAGTCTTCTAAATCATCTAGGAAGTGTGCACTTCATATGACTTATTTTCTGTTAGAGTCATCCAAATTTTAGAACGAGGTACAGACAAGTTGCAAAGCCGGTGAAGCTTCTGTATTCCCGGTACGCTGCCCCGACCTCGGCTCGAGCTGTCCGCTCAGGTAAGCCTTGTCTAGAACAAAACCCCAGGATATAAACCTAGTATAACATAGCCTCATGCCGGATCCCTATTAGGAACGCTTATTTGCATCATGTGCATTTGACTTAGGGGACTCAACACAGGGGGTGGGTCCGTCTAGGACAGGTGTACCCGAAATAAAAGAATATCCTGATGCATCTTACCTGCTATGTATGCATTTATTTTTTTTGGCTTGTGTGTTGACAGGCTAAAAATGAAAACAAACAGAAAAACCAAGAGTGAGGTAGAATAGAAATTTCACCTTGTTTTTGAAAATCCTTGTATTTGAAATATTCTGAAACTATGCTAAAATTTCTGAAAAATAAGGAAAATAATATTCCAAAACAAAGTGAGTAGATGTATATTTTTAATCAGTCAAGATTATTCCGAACTACGCCTTGTTTGATTCTCACCGGTGTGGGATACGTAGGCAACCCTCCTCAGGTCCAACCTTATTTTCTTCAAAATATATGGTCCTAAATAAAATTAGGTGACGCCATTCTTGCATAAATAGCCAAGTTGCCCAAACGGGGCGTCGGAAGGCTATTTTTGCAAATATAGCCACCTACGGTCTTTTCCAAATTTTGACCAGATTAGCGAGCACATCCCTAAAACTTCATACACGAAGTATTGAAGGGTCGTATTCGCAAAGATGGTCCATTTTCTTTTTTACAAAACTTTTTGCAAAAAAGAACACTTTTTGCATTCGGTCAAAATTTTTGTGGTTTTTAATCAGAAAAAATGTGTAGGATGAATACAGTTGAAAACATTCCCTTTGGGACCGTCGAGGAAATCCCTTGGGACTCCATATGTGGTGGAGCGACTTGGGGGAAGTTAGTAGAAAGTCTGCTGTAAAAGCTTTAGGCGGACTTAATGGTTTTCTAAAAATCAAGCCAAGGTTGGACATCGTTGAAGCTCTAGTACCATTTTGGGACCCTACCCAGAACATATTCCACTTTTTTGACTTTGAGTTGACGCCCACGCTAGAGGAAATATCGGGGTATGCTGGTCTCAATGACAATCTTAGAAGTCGGTATCCGGTGGCACCCAGGGCAGTAACTCCACATAAATTCTTGGATCGTTTGAACATTAGTCGGGAAGTCCAAGACCCACACCTATCCGAAGGGTTCTGCACTTTCTATTTTCTGTATAAATGTTATGGAGATCCTCGGGGCTATCAAGCTGACAACACTGGTCTAACTCATAAGAAACAGGCTAAATGGGAAGCTTGTCGGGGGCTAGCTTTCATGGTAGCATTCCTGGGCACCTTAAGCTGCCCAAAGAGTGACGGACTCATAGATATCAGACTGGTAGGGATGGCGGATTTCATGATAAAAAAATCCAATGGCACCCATATACCATTAGTTTTAGCTGAGATTTACCGCGGCTTGACGATTTGCCAGTCTGGGGGAAAATTCTTTGAAGGGTGCAATCTGCTCCTACAAATTTGGATTATCGAGCACCTCTGTCACCGCCCAGGCAAAATGAACTTCATCTTAACCGGTTTGAATTGTATCGAAGAACATGGTACTCGGGTAGATGGCCACAAATTTCCTGAGGACACAGAGGCCTGGCACTCACATTTGAGTTTATTGACTACCGAACGAATCGAGTGGACATTCGGGTGGCTCCCTGTTGGCGAGGTTACCAATATGTCTGCTGAGGTGTGCTTTCTTTTGTTAATGGGTCTGCGAAGCATTCAGCCATATGCCCCGCATCGGGTCTTACGGCAGTTGGGAAGAAAACAGGGTGTTCCACATGATGAGGACTTAAGCCAACAAGCCATTGAGTTATGTCCGAGAGCTGCATTTCCTTAAGGGAGGGTCCGTCAAATCTGGAACTAGTGCAGATTTTTAGAACCTCAGACTCAGGTAAGAAATTTATCCAAGGGGGAAGTGGAGCCCGCATACACTTCTTTGTATGGCAGAAGAGGCAGAGAGCACCAAAAATCGGAGCGACCTGCGAAAAGACCTCACGTGCAGCATTTTACTAAGCAGACACAAGAACACTGGTTTTTGTTAGAGAAGGAAAACAACTACCGGGCTACAATAAGTAAACTGGAGACCCTGATCAGGGAGCCCAAATTTGAAAAAACTATACAAACTGCTGCAGCCGAAGGGGAAAGAAACAGGTTGAACAAAGAAAATGAGGTCCTCCGGGATCAGATCCAGAAAATGAGGATAGCCATTGAAAACCCTGAGAGAAGCAGAGCTGACGAAAGACTTGTCACCAGCCTCAGGCAAAAGTTGTGTAGCTATAGTGATGACCTGGACAAAGCCGAAGAGTATTTGACCCATGTTCGAGAAAAATTGGCAAAGAATGCAGAAGAAAGAGCAGAATTCGTGCAAAAAATGAAGAGAAATCATGAACAAGAAGTTATGGGCTTAAAAAAAAGGATGGCCACCTTTGAAAACGAAACGGCCAAGCAAGAAAAAATATTTAAGGTAGAAAAGGAACAGTGTTACGCCATGATAGCTCAATTGGAAGACGAATTGCAACAACGGCAAGAGCAGAGTCACCAAGACGCCCAGGTCATAGAGGCAAGATCCCAGCAGATCGGGCGTCTACTTCAGGAAAAAGGTATCATCAGGCAAAGGATCCGTGAGATAGCCGATTACATTGCCACCAAATGTTAGGAATGCAAAGATATGACTTGGACTACCTTCTTCTCAGTGTAATGATCTTCGTCCACAAGATAATGGATGACCTATGCCGCCTCCAGCAAGATATGGTACGCAGGCCCGTGGCAAGGCCGAATTATGCCCCGCAGGTCCTTGGAGCATTGGAAGCACTGATATACTCTTGATGTTTTCTCGAGTCTGTATTTTGTTTTCCTGTTACAGTCCCGTCTAAGCCCACTGTTGCTTTTACATTTTCAAGAAAAGTATGTGCTGAGTCTATTTTGTAATTTTAAATTTCCAAAAGTGGGCTAAATTTTTTTTTAATCGGAAGTATTCTTTTTCTTAATGAATGAAAGTTTTAGAAAAATATTTACTTCCTTCAGATTTATCTTTGAACTGCGTGATGATCTGATTCACGTGGCGCCGTGATACGTAGGCAATCCACACATGATTCGATCATAACCTTAAGAAAGGAAACCAAGTAAGGAATAAAAGAGCGGAAAATAATAACAAAAGAAGGAAAAGAGTGATAAAGTGACAAAGAAAAGGGAAAAGTTCAAAACCGAGAAATAAAGCCGGGATGAAATACACAACTGTTTCAAAACATATAGAATGCATTTAATTGCCTAGGTGCATTTCATACCCCAAACGTGTGATTCTCTATGAAATGACATAGATCAAAAGGGAGCATAGAAATGACATCCGAAAGTCATTTATCAATCGTCAAATCTTCAATGGAAGACCTAAATCCAGCCGTCGCGACATCTGAGTCATCAACAAGTGAAGAGAACAACACTCTGTGTTGCCGCATGATGGAAATGTGGGACGCATGGTCCATTGGGAGGGAGCCGCCCAGTACCATCCCGGGTTTCCCGGAGATAATTCCTAGGGTAGGCGGTACCTCCAACATCCCCAAAAGTTACCCAGCCACGCTATTTGGATATCCAACTATGTCGGTTCACTTTGCCGGAAGGCCTTCTGAGGTTCGCCCCCAGGCCTTGTTTTCCAGTGTGTCTTCCAACATCTTCACCGCATCACCAATCTCTGCCACGGCTCCACCGACTATCTCTGGGCCAAGCGTCTAGCCACCAACATTCACATTCCAAACACCGTCCGTTCATCTGGATACCACTCATGTTACTCCCAATGCATACCCCCAACAACCTCAGTCTGAGGTTACTTTGGGACAAGATAAGAAAAGCCCCGAGCACGAAGAAATGGATCGTAAAATGAAGAGTATTGAGGAGAGCCTCAAGAATATACAGGGGCTGAGCGGGCAGAAAAGCGTCTCCTATGCAGACTTGTGCATGTTCCCGCACGTCCATTTGCCTCTCGGGTTTAAAACCCCCAAGTTTGAAAAATATGACGGACATAGGGACCCCATAGCTCATCTGAAAAGGTATTGCAACCAGCTCCGGGGAGCATGTGGGAAAGAGGAACTTCTCATGGCATATTTCGGAGAAAGCTTGACAGGGATTGCATTGGAATGGTACATGGACTAGTATATATCCCGCTGGCATATATGGGATGACCTGGCATGGGACTTTGTTCGGCAATTCCAATACAACATGGATATCGCTCCAGATAGAAACTCTCTATCCAATCATAAAAGGAAATCCTCAGAAAGTTTATGAGAATACGCCATTAAGTGGTGTGAGCAGGATTCCAGGGTCAAACCTCCGATGGATGAGGTCGAAATGGTCAGTGTCTTTATAAAAGCATAGGAAGCTGATTACTTCCAAAATATGATGTCCGCCATGGGCAAACTATTTGCGGAAGCAATCAAAATTGGAGAAATGGTTGAGAATGGTCTAAAAACCAGTCGTATCCTGAGCCAATCTACCATAAGAGCAACCTCTTAGACCATCCAAAGCGGATCCGGAAGTGCCGCCAACAGAAAGAAGAAAGAAGAAGGGGCCATGATGGTTTTCGATGTGAGGAATTCTTGGCAATACCCACGTCCATTTCCCAAAGCTTCCCAACACTAGTATCCTCACCAAGACGCAACTTATACTACTTCCCTTTTTCCTATGCGGTGATGAACACTCAACCGCATCCCAGGCCGCAATAACAATACAACCAGGACAGAACTCCACCCTCGAGAAATAACCATTTTTCACCAGCTCCCTATAACCCACGCCCTCCTCAAAATAACTATCAATAAAACACCTACCCCCGTGAACCACCGAGGAGACCTGACTTCACTCCTATCGATGAGCCGTATTCAAGTCTTTTCCCAAAGTTAGTACAGATGGGGCTTCTGCAGCTCGTACCTCTGACCAGGAAAAACCCAACATCAGCGTCATACAAGCGGGGTACCAGTTGTGCCTATCATTTCCGGAGCAGAAGGGCACGACATGGAAGATTGCTGGACCATCAAACGGGATGTGAAAAGCCTTATTGAACAAAAGAAGGTGGTGTTAAGGGATGAAGAGGCTCCCAATGTGACGAACAATCCATTGCCCACTCACAATAATGGGCCCGTCATTGGTATGATTTTCAAAGACCAGGATTTTGATCAAGTTTTAAAAGCTATCATTGCCATCGCAGCTATGGAGAAAAAGCCCAAGGCGGCACCCAAACTAGTCAAGGAAATGAAGAAGAGTAACCCCGTCCCCCAAGCCACGGGGAAGGCTGAAGCCAAGACAAATATGGGACCCTCTAAAGACGTTGTTCTTTACGTCCCCAAGGCACCCAGGAAGGAACAAAGTATGGTAAGTCCTCCCCGAAGGTTATAATTCAACAAGGAAATGATGAACGACCCAAAAATGTACGTGCCAAAGGGGACGTTTGTGGCGCGGGGGTAAATAATTTCACCAAGGCTGAATGAGCCAGTGGTTATCCGCGCATTGCAGACTCCCATGAAGAATACTACTACCGTCCCCTAGAATTACAACAAGACGTTGGTGACGTATAAAGGAAAAGAAATTACTGGGGAAACGAGTGAGATAAACTCATCAGAGAAATACCTCAACTTGGAAGAACTAAACAAAATCAAGCAGAAATGCTTTCCGCCCAAGAAGCCGATCAGTGCCGGAGAGGCATAAGAATTCTTCAAAAATATGAACACCTCTAAATACGCCGTAATTGAGCAGCTCAGAAAGTCCCCCACTCAGGTCTCACTTCTATCCTTGCTGATAAGTTCGAACGAGCATCAGAAAATCCTGATCAAAACACTTAATGAAGCATATGTTCCGACCGAGACCACAATTGAGCAAATGGAAAGAATGGCTGAATGATTTTTCTAAGTCAACCGGATCTCATTTAGCAAAAATGATGTGCCTCCAGAAGGGGCTGCCCACAACAAAGTTGTCCACCTAACTGTTAAATGTGAAGGGTATTATGTGAAAAGAGTTATGGTGGACGGCGGATCTGGGGTTGATATTTGCCCTCTATCGACCCTACAAAGAATGGGATCGGGTGAAAGAATTAGGCCCAACAATGTGTGCGTCCGCACATTCCATGGAATCAAGAGAGACACAGTCGGGAGGTTGATTTGGTCTTGACAATCGGCCCTGTAGATTTTTTAGTGACATTCCAGGTCATGGATATGGATAGTTCCTACAATTATCTCCTAGGAAGGCCTTGGATCCATGAAGCAGGGGTAGTGCCATCTACTCACCACCAGATGGTTAAGTTCTAGTATGAAGACCAGAAAATTATGGTCCATGGAGAGGACGAGCAATCTATTTACAGGGACCCATCAGTCCCATCCCTGGAAGCAAGAGAAGGTTGAGAGCACATAGTCTACCAAGCTTTCGAGATTATGGTTGTAGACCAATATGAGGAAGGAACCCCGTGCCCTCAACCCTTCCTATCAAACGCGTCAATTATGGTCGCTACCGAAATGATTAAACATGGGTACACACCTGGAAAAGGGCTCGGGGTGTCCTTGCAACGCATAAAAGAACATATCACCTTGCCTACCAGTAAGAAGTTCTTCGGCATAGGGTTTCAAGCTACTCCCGATGATAAACAACGGGCTGACCAACGTAAGAAAAATGGTTGGGTATTGCCTCAGCCAATCCCGCACATCACCGAATCATTCGTCAAGCTAAAATACGTAGAGGAAGAGAGGAGGCTTTCACGGACGAAGAAATTGAAGAAATATGCGGAGCAATGAGACAGATGTTGTATGAGTCTCATATGGTCCAACCAAGAGAAGGCTCCAGCACTGCTGAAGTGCAGTATATGGGGCTTGACTCCAAGCTCCAAAATTGGAAGGCTACTCCATTCCCCGTCAGGCAGGAGTCCCAGTAGTTCAGCTTTCCATCTTTTCTACACTATGGGTTTTTTCAGGGTGCAACTCAAGTGTTTTTAATTTCTTGCCTTTTAAATTCCGACGTAAACCCTCCTATGTTCAAATTTAATGAAATGAAATCAAAATTGCATCGTCTATTATTCTTTCTGATTTTTGTTTATTTTTCTTATTTTTTCAGTCCTAATAATGCGGCCTTAAAAACCATGACATGCTTGCGGACTTCATGCTCTGATCTTAATACGCTGTCTAAACTCGAAATAATGAATCAAGAACCAGAATATGATGAAGAAGAGGATTTTAGGGAAATAAATTGAGAATTGGAATAATTCGTGAATAAGCCTAAGCCAAACTTAAATGAAACAGAACCTGTTAACTTGGGTAATGTAGAGAAGGTTCGAGAAACCGTGATAAGCATCCACAGAGATGAAAGAACTAGGGACGCCTTGATTCAACTCCTATTTGAATTCAAAGACGTGTTTGCTTGGTCCTATGACGACATGCCCGGACTAAGTGTGGACTTGGTGGTGCAAAATTTACCGACCTACCCCAGTTATCCACCTGTCCAACAAAAACAAAGGAAATTTAAAACAGACATGAGTGAAAAAATCAAAGAAGAGGTCGCTAAACAACTAAAAGCTTGAGTAATCCGAGTGGTCCAATACACCACCTGGCTGGCCAATGTGGTTCCGGTACCTAAGAAGGATGGAAAGGTCCGAGTATGCGTCGACTACCGATATTTGAATAAAGCAAGTCCTAAAGATAACTTTCCACTGCCAAACATACATATCCTAGTTGACAATTGTTCCAAACATGAGGTACAGTCTTTTGTCGATTGCTATGCTGGATATCACCAGGTGTTGATGGATGAAGAGGATGCAGAAAAGACAGCCTTCACTACACCCTGGGGAACCTACTGCTACCAAGTCATTCCATTAGGTTTGAAGAATGCTGGTGCAACTTATATGAGGGCCATGACCGCCATATCCCACGACATGATGCATTAGGAGATTGAGGTGCATGTGGATGATGTGATTATTAAATCCAGGACGCAAGGTGACCATGTGCAGCATTTGAGGAAATTCTTCGAATGCCTGCGTAAATATGATCTAAAATTAAACCCAGTCAAATGTGCTTTTGGAGTTCCATCTGGAAAATTACTGGGGTTTATAGTCAGTCGACGGAGCATCGAGATGGACCCGACAAAGATAAAATCTATTCGGGATCTCCCACCTCCAAGAACCAAGAAGGTGGTCATGAGTCTGCTTGGTAGGTTGAATTACCTCAGCAGGTTCATCGCTCAGTTGACATCCACATGTGAGCCTATATTCAAGCTGTTAAAGAAAGATGCATCCATCAAATGGACAGACGAATGCTAGGACGCTTTTGACAAGATCAAAGAATATCTGTCGAATCTGCCAGTGCTAGTCCCCCCGGAACCAGGGAGACCTTTGTTCTTATACTTGACGGTGTTAGAAAATTCCTTCGGGTGTGTTCTCGGGAAGCATGACACAACTAGGAAGAAAGAGCAGGCCGTATATTACTTGAGCAAGAAGTTCACGAGTTACGAGGCCAAGTATACTCTGTATGAAAGAACTTGTTGCGCTCTAACTTGGGTTGCCCAAAAGCTCCGACATTATTTGCTGGCTAATACCACCTACCTCATCACTAGGCTGGATCCATTAAAGTATATATTCCAAAACCAATGCCCAACGAGAGATTAGAAAAATGGAAAATCCTTCTAACGGAATTCGACATTGTCTATGTCACCCGAACAACCATGAAAGCTCAAGCCTTGGTCTGCAATTTAGCTGAGAATCCGGTTGATGATGAATACCAACCTTTGAGCACTTATTTTCCGGATGAGGAAGTCAATTCCGTCGAAGTAATCTCAGAAAGCACTGACACCTAGAAAATGTTCTACGACAGAGCAGTCAATGCAAAAGGTATTGTGATAGGGACAATCTTGATTTCTCCCACAAGACAACACTATCCTGCCACGGCCCGCCTCCGTTTCTTCTGTACAAACAATACTGCTGAATATGAAGCTTGTATAATGGGCATGAACATGGCCATTGACATGGATGTAGAAGAATTATTGATCATGGGGGATTCCGATTTGATCATCAAGCAGGCTCAAGGAGAGTAGGAAACTCAAGATATTAAGCTTCTTCCCTACAGACAACATGTGGAGGATCTTAGCAAGCGATTCAAAGCTGTCGAGTTCAGATATATTCCTCGGTACCATAATGAGTTAGCCGATGCACTGGCTACTCTAGCTGCAATGCTGCCATATCCGGGTAATGTTCGCATAGACCCATTGGAGATTCAAATCAAGGAAAGGCATGGTTATTGCAACACGGTCAAAGTAGAACCCGATGTCCAACCATGGTATCATGATGTTAAAAGATTCTTGAAGACAAAGGAATATCTAGAGCAGGCCAACAGAGACTAAAAGAGAACCATCCGAAGGCTCGCCAGCATTTTCTTCCTAAGTGGGAAAGTACTGTATAAAAGAACTCTCGATCTAAATCTATTAAGATGTGTAGACGCCAAAGAAGCCGAAAGTATTATGAGTGAGGTGCATTCAGGAGTATGCGGTCCCCACATGAACGGGCACGTCCTTGCAAAAAAAATCTTGCGGGCTGGATATTATTGGATGACCATGGAGAAAGATTGTTTCGGTTTTGTCCGGAAGTGCCATAAGTGTCAAATACATGGAGACTTAATCCATGCACCATCATCAGAATTGCATCCTATGTCAGCACCTTGGCCGTTTGTTGCCTGGGGAATGGATGTCATCGGGCCAATCGAGCCAATGGACTCAAATGGGCACAGATTCATCTTGGTTGCTATCAACTATTTCACAAAATGGGTCGAGGCAGTCACGCTCAAAGCTGTCACTAAGAAAGCAGTGTTGGATTTCGTGCATTCTAATATTATCTGTCGTTTTGGTATCCCAAAAACTATCATTACTGATAATGCCGTGAATCTGAACAGTAACTTGATGAGGGAGGTATTGAACAGTTCCAAATCACACAGCGCAACTCCACCCCTTACCGGCCCAAAGCTAATGGCGTCGTTGAAGCAAAAAACAAAAACATCAAGAAAATTCTCAGGAAAATAATTCAAACATCCAGGCAATGGCACGGGAAGCTGCCTTTTGCATTTTGGGATATCGCACAACCGTGCGCACATCGGTTGGAGCTACTCCTTACCTATTGGTTTATGGTACTGAAGCCATAATACCCGCAAAAGTTGAAATTCCTTCCCTTCGGATTATTGCCGAAGCATAAATTGAGGACGATGACTGGTCAAAACCCGACTGGAACAATTAACTCTGATTGATGAGAAAAGGATGGACGCAGTGTGCCACGGGCAGTTGTACCAACAAATAATGGCCCTCCCTTACAACAAGAAAGTGCGACCTAGGAACTTCGAAGTAGGGAAATTTTTCTTAAGACGTATCCTCCCGCACCACGAAGAAGCGAAAGGAAAATTCGCCCCGAATTGGAAAAGTCCATATATCATAAGGAAATTGCTACCAAAAGGAGAGTTATACCTGGGGGACATTGAAGGAAATGACCCCGAAATGGCTTTCAATGCAGATGCAGTCAAAAGGTACTACGTTTGATCCTCCATATAATATTAAATGTTCTCCGATTGAGGTGACGAAGACTTTCATTCTTGCTACCCAAACACCATTAACCCTTTTGCAAACACTTTGAGTCGGTTACCCTTCTTTGATTACCCTCTTTGGAACCCGAAAGTGTTATTTAAAAAAAAAGAATGAAAATATGAAAAGGAAAGAGAAAAGAATGAAAAAAAAGAAAGAACAAAAGAAAAATCAATAGAAAAATCAAAACAAAAACAAAATATTTCCTTGAACTACGTCTGACCTGATTCCGAAAGGATACGTATGCAGCCTCTCCCTGGGGTTCAGTCACACCAAAATAAAATTCCGCATTTCTCCAAGAGTATAAGCTGGGGCAAGTGTTGAGATTCGGCAATGATTCGCCTGAAAATTTCCAAAGTTGTAATTCAATACAAATTATTTTCACCAAAACCCTGTTCAAGTCCTTCCGATCAATCGGCAAAGATGTATAAAGTTGGAGGATACAGTGTCAGATCTGGTGCAAGCAAATGAGAGTCTTATCGGTGAAAACCCACATGGGCACAGTGAGGCGACGGTAAGCTGAGAAATTAAAAATGAGAAACTCTTGTTAGTGAAAACTCGCAAAGAGCACTACAAGGCGATGTTGAGAAGAGAAATGAGAGAGGTTAGTTGGTGAAAACCCGCAAAGGGCGCCACTGATCGAAAAGGATAATGGGTCACTGACATGGACACAGTCTGAGGCAAGGTTTCTCAATCTCGAGGTGATAGTTGTGATGAATTTCTGAGAGTCGGACTGTTTACACGGATAAGGCATCCAGTCCCAAATGCATGTCATGTTCATTGAAGTCCGCATGCACTCCAGATAAGTCCTTCCTTCCCTTCCCCGAAAGGGATACCTCTCTTTTAAACTCATTATCCATTCTGTCATTTATTGTTTCTCAATCCCTTTCGGTCTATCTCTGTTCCTGAAATAAGAAAAAGAAAGGATGGCAAAACTGATTTACAGGGTTCTCATTTGACGCGAGCCAACATATAAAGGGCACCGAGCCTCATCAGGGGCATCAAGTCGATCTCGACTGGCTGATGCTGTAAACAAAACTCTTGAAAGGAGAAGATCAAATCAAAATAACTATGAAGGCAATTGAAGTGAAAGGTTAATTCCCACGTGGCTAACCCTCTCGGTAAAGCCTGAAAAGCCAAAGCACTCCCAGTGCTTTAAATTAAAGATGGGGGAAAGAACCAGAAATGGAAGGTCGATAAAGGCGAAGTAAAATTGGAAAGGTTTAGTCCCCCAAGAATAACCAGTGCGGCAGAATTTGAGGGGCCAAAAATTCCCCCCGATACTCCAGAAATCCAAAAGAGAAGCAACGGAAAGGCCTACATAGGCAGAATAAAGCTGAAATGTTGGGTCCCACGTGATCGGTCACCACGGCATAATCTGGAAAACCAAGGTCCCCGGGTTTTGAAACGAAACCCAATTCCCAGCAAACAAGCAACCAGTTGAGATCTTCATCAAGAAGGCTGAGATCGATCAGCTTGAAATAATCAAGGCCGCAAAAACAACCACCGTTTCAAACTAACAAATTGTTCTTTGTTTACAAATAGGAAACATGTGCAAAAGCAACCATGCAAAAGAAGGTGCAACCAGAAGGAATTGCGCAAGAGCTAGAAGGAGTTCTGCAGCGTTGACTCCAAAGAAAGGGAAATTTTCTTCAAAAATCTTTTCCCACATGCCTAAAATATAAAATAAAATAAAAAGAAAAAAAAAGATGAGAGAAGAACTGAAGTTGAAAATGACTCACAGTAGTATGGAGCCTCCAATCCCCAGCTACACCTTTTCCCGATGAGGGTGTACACACTCCCTAGTCGATGCCAATTAAGGGTATACATTCCCTAATTGATGTTTTACTTTTCCAATTAAGGGTATACATTCCCTAATTGATGTTTTGCTTTTCCAGTTAAGGGTATACATTCCCTAACTGATGCTTTATTTTTCCAATTAAGGGTATACATTCCCTAAGTGATGTTTTGCTTTTCCAATTAAGGGTATATATTCCCTAACTGATGTTTTTCTTTTCCAATTAAGGGTATACATTCCCTAATTGTTGTTTTTCTTTTGCAGTTAAGGGTATACATTCCCTAACAGATATTTTTCTTTACCAATTAAGGGTATACACTCCCTAATTGATGTTTTTCTTTTATAATTAAGGGTATACACTTCCTAATTGATATTTTTCTTTTCCAATCAAGGGTATACACTCCCTGATTGATTTTCTTTTCCCGACATGGATGCACATGCTCCCTAGTCGATGCCAATTAAGGGTATACACTCCCTAATTGATGTTTTGCTTTTCTAATTAAGGGTATACACTCCCTATTTGATGCCTTTCTTTTCTAATTAAGGGTATACACTCCTTAATTGATGTCTTGCTTTTCCAATTAAGGGTGTACACTCCCTTATTGATGCTTTTCTTTTCCAATTAAGGGGTATAAACTCCCTAATTGATGCTTTTCTTTTCCAATTAAGGTTATACACTCCCTAATTTATGCTTTTCTTTTCCAATTAAGGGTATACACTCCCTAATTGATTTTCTTTTCCTGACATGGGTGCACACGCTCTCGAGTCGATGCCAATTAAGGGTATACACTCCCTGATTGATGCTTTTCTTTTCCATCTTAGGGTATACAATCCCTAGTTGATTTTATTTTGCCACCCTAGTGGATTTTTATTTGAGATTTAGGGTACCCACTCCCTAGTCTGCAATAACTCCAGATGCACTGCTCCCGGCTTTTCAGTTCCTTTAATAACAAAATAATGTAGAATTTCCTTACAATAACTCCTGAAATTTTCCTAGTGAAAATTGGGAAAGAAAATTTCGTTCGTTTGTTTTGATTTCGTGCAGATTACAATTTTAAGACATTGGAACTCGAGACGACCAAAATAAGAAGTTTTGATCCAAAAAATAATAAAACAAAAGAAGAAAGAGAAGATTGAATCCAAAAGCGCAGAAACGGGGAAGATATGGACTGTTCAGAGCGAGATTGAAGTTATCCGTCCAATATATCCTGCCTTGATCCGAGGAACAATAAGACGAAACTAGCACCTACAGCTAACAAGCATCAAGATCCAAGTTAGATTCAGCCAAAAGATCATGACTCAAGACCAAGCTTTAGATAGGAATCTTGTAACTAGCAGTAGATATGTTTAATTAGTCTTTCGTTTTATTGCTTTGGTGTAATAAGGAGATCAACAGCAGTAAAAACAGCAACCATAGTGAAACCACAATTACCTGGTAGTCCCAGCTACCAAAACTTCCAGAACTACAGTGACCTGATTCCTTTATAGCCAAGGATATGTAGGCAACCTTTGAAGCAGGATTCGGTCAAACTTTTCGAAAATGCTTCACAATGGAGCATATGAATGGGTAAAGTCGTTTACGACTGCTCACTTTGTCTTTGCCCGAAAACTCTTCGTGTTTTCGAGAAAAGAGGGGCATCAGTGAGCACGTGATTTTTACTTACCATATCATCCTATAAAAATCTCAATAAATTAATTGGTTTTATGAATTTTTGTTGAGTTTTAGTGATTAATTTTGAATTGTTTGCATTTGCATATTCATAATTCATTTTTAAAAAAAATTATAAAAATTGCATCGCCATTATTAAAGAATTATGAACTTATTATTTGTAATCAATTAAAAATTAAATAGTAGACGGATAGTGGTTATTTGACGTAATGTAAGTTTAACTACTAATTATCAAATTAATCATTTTATCCAATAAGGCATAGATTTGATTAGGAGCATAAAATTAATTGCTCTCTATCCTAATTAATATATAATTAGATAAAATAAGGTTTAGAATCAATTATTGCATTTCTTTAGATTTAATTAGATGTGAATTTAATTAAATTAATTAGTTTAGTAATTAAAAAGCTTAAAATCGGACCTGGGTCAAAATTACCCAGGCCCAAACCCCTCTCTATACACTCAGAACACCCCAGCCCAATTGACCCAAACCCGGCCGACCCCCATTTTGTTTAATGAAATATCCCAACCGTAGATCTATTTTGATCTAACGGTTAGGAACTCAAGGGTCATATAGTATATAACTGTCCAAACCCCCCCATCTACCCTCAGTTACCAAAATCTAACCCCCCAAACCCTAAACCCGCCTCACCCTCCTCTCTTCTCTCTAACAAAAAAACCCTAGCCGCCCTAGGATTCCCACCGTCTTCCGCCGCCCAGAAATCGCCACCGGCGGCGGAGTTTCTCCAATAAACCCCAAACTCTAGCCCTATAACCTTCTCATCATCCCCAATCACCCCCTAGGCCTAGTTATCCCAAAGAACTATCGATTTTGATTAGTTTCAAATTTGAAAACTCTGAAGACCTAACTTCTTCTACAAATTGGCTCCAAGATCTCCAATGGCTCACACCAGCATGAGTCGATAGCTCTTGATGAGACTATTGATTCATGCGGGTTTGGACCATTTCTGATGTTTTATACGTCAATAGTACACAATATTATAAGTTAATTGTGCAGTACCCAATTTTTGAGTGCTGTCTAATAAGAAGAACCTGGTTCTTCTTGGTGTACTACTTACTACTATTTGCAGAATAATAAAGCAGTAAAGTAAAGACACTGATATTTTACGTGGAAAACACCTGGCTCAAAAGGTGAAAAAACCACGACCTACTCCTCAGTAGGGTTTTCTCAAACACTTCACTAAAAACTCAAAGCCAAACGGACTTACAAAATAAACTCTTTTGTAATCCTAGGACTAACTCTAATCCTCTTTGTATCAACTATCCTCTAGCTAATTTCTACAGACTTCAAGCTAACTCTAACTTGAACAATGTGTACCTATTACAATTGCTTCTATGAAAGCTAAAAAGATATAATGCTATAACTCCTACTACAACCAATTAGACTCAATGATAACCAGATGGAACTGTTTCTTCTAGTTGAACTGTAGCCTTTGCACAATACTTCTGCTTGCAAATATCCTGGGAATTTTTCTTACAGAACTTGATTCAATTTAGTCTTTCTACGTCTTTAATTTCAGTAGTAATACTTTGAGTATTTATAGAGTCAGTTGTTGAGCTTGTCTTCTAATTCCAATTCAACTCTACCTAGGTAAACCAATTCGAACCAAACTCAACTTCCTTTATTTAATTTCTGTCCTAGCTGAATTCAACTTCTGTCATCTTCATCAGTTTCCGATCTTTTCGTATTAGGAGACATCCTCTTAGTTCTTTGATACTCAGCAATCACTGATATCTCCTATGCTTGTATGATTCTTGTGCCAATTGCTCCGTTCAGGTGTGTATGCTTTGATGGACCTGGTTCAACTTGTCAACCTTTGTAAATCTTCAAAGCCCATTCAATGACATGGGCTAACAATTTCCAAGTCGCTGGAATCCGTTCAAAATACCCCACTGGTATTCCCCCTTTCCTTTTCTATTTGTCTTTGTATTTTCGGTTAAAATCAATATTGTTTTAGGTCTAGGTTTTTGCTTTTTCTTTCACTGTTTCCATCACCTGTTCATGCTTCTTCTTCTTGATTAGTTAAGCTCTAAACGTATTTGTGTTAGTCATGTTATAATTATTTCGTTCACGTCAATTAGTAACTAGGGTTCTTGATAACCATGTTTCTTGGCATAGTTTTTTTGTCACTGTTTGTATGTGTGACTGTGTTTCTTCCATTCGCACTGCCTTCAATTTTTTTAATTCAGTGTTTAACATGTTAGGCATATTCTTGACTGTGTTTCAGCCATGTTTAGTTGTTAGGATTTTTCTGATAATCATTGTTAATCTGTTCCGCTTATTTTTCCTTTGTTGAAATTATGAATGATTCGCTTGATTGATTCATGTCTAGTTTTCTAGATTGCTTCCCTGCCTTTTTCTTCTCTATAAAAGTTACTACCCATCTCCGATTGATTAACTCCCTAACTCGTCTCCTAAGTTTAGGTAATTGTTGGTTGGTTAATTATTAATCGATTAGTTATTTATTAATTAGGTGATAAGGAGATAATTATACTCGATTAATTAAATATACCCTTGAAACTAAGATAACTAATAATATAATTAGGAACTAACTCTAAGAACCTAATTAACTAATTAAGCTAATTATATAACCTAACTTCCTAAAAGAGACTAGCCTTCTAATTTCTTTAAGGGTTTAGTTCTTAGTATAACTTACTAAGTTAGGATTAGCCAACACCTAATTAACCTAATTCCTGAACAAGTCTAAAATCAGTTAGGAATTAAGTCCCTTAATTAACTATGTCCTAAAATCTGTCCAATGTAATTAGTTTAGGATTAATTAACTAAAACAAATCATTTGACCTAGGCTTAATAATTAGTTAAGTCCCTGATTTTAGTAATTAGTTAGACTGAATCGGTTAACCTAGGTTAACTAAATTGACTTAATCAATTAGCCTTTTACTAGTTAACTCAACCCTAGTTAAGAACAACTAATAGCTAACTAAAGAACATAACTAGGGTTAACTAACAAAAGTTCAAATAATAACCAAGTGAGTTTAACCCTGGTTATCCAATGGTAAATTCAGGGACTCCAAGGGGTACAATAGGTAATGTAGACTTAGGAAATCTGAATTTTAAGGGTAAAAGGGTCTTTTAATAGGTAAGAATGTTCTAGAATAAGGGCAGTTGTCCCAAAGCTAAGGTTGACAGCTACCCTATGTACTATTTTCAGCCTTTTGGATTTGGAATATACCAAAGGGACCCCATTCCCAAATATCCTATAAATAGACCCTTTTCCTTTAGTCTGGGGGAAACTTTTTGGACTCTCAAAAGAAAAACACTCTCTTCTAGCTGCTGAAACATTCTGAAAAAATACAGAAATATCTTCCATTCAAAAACAAAAAGTTTCAAGAAAAAGTATTGTTAAAAGGAAAAATCTGATTTCTTTTTTGAAAACAAGATCACAAATAGATGGTCGAGTTCAGCTCCTATCTTCTCTCTTTGGATTCTGATTTCTGGAAGTGTTTCTTCAAGCATTCATACTCAAGATTTCTGGGTTAATTCTTGCTGAGCTGCTTGGGTCTTTCCTTGGTTTTTCTATTTTTGTTGCTGCTGAATCCTCTTTCTTCTTGCTGATTGTGGTCCATACTTGACCTTTATTTGGTCAAGTCTTTTGCTATTTTTCTCTCTAAAGGTATGTAACAATGAACTTTTGATAGAGTTATTGAATCCAGAACTTGTATTAAATTTGTTAGTTCATGTTGTGTTTTATTCAAGATTGTATGAATCTGAATCTCCTTCTCCTCCATTCTTGATATAAAACTGAAGTAAGGTTAGTATTATCTGAATGTATGTATGCAACTCCTAGAATTAGCTTGGTTATTTGCTAAATTTCTGTTAATACATTTAGTATTTGGTAGTTAGATGTTAATTTCATATGTGTTTAGCATAATAGAGTAATTCGCACTAGGGTAGATGAGTTTGATTCCTTAATAATCAAACTCACCACATGATGAGTGCACAAATGTTAGTATATTGGCTGAAGTTACCCTTCAAAAGGGGCATAAAGTATGTAGTTGAGAAGGGCATTAGAGTGAGAATCTGAACCCTTGATGGTCAGAATTCATCCTCTAAAAATGCCTAGATAAGCAAAGTTCCTATAGAGTTTAGAATTAGGTTAGTATTAGCACTTGGGTAGATGAATCTGGCTTTTTCATAGTCAAATTCACCCCTAGGTAGTGCATAAACAGCAGCCTAGAGTGCTGAAAATCACCCCTTACGGATATAAAGTGGAGAATCAAAGGCTCCTTAGAGGAAAAAATTGGAATCCTTTATGATCAGATTTATCCTCTTAAAATGCCTAAATAACCAAGTTAATGAATTAATATGGGCTGAAGGTCCAAAGTATGAAAAATGACATTCCGTAGTTGAGTTGATCCTTTTATGATCATATTCACGGTGAGAAAGTACATAAATAATGCTTCCAGATAGTATGGTTTAAACACATGCAATATCAGGATTAAAAATGACCCCTTCATGGTCAATTCGGTTTGGTAGTTGCACAACACCTAAATTATATTAGGGGTGTTCTACAGATTACAAAGAGAAGGCACAAACGTAAGGCCTCAAGGGAGTTTCGAGTCATCAAATTAGTCAAAATTTTCATTCTAGTTCTTTTTCTTCTGGAAAATGTATCTTGATAGTAGTAGTCAAGCTGTAATTCATATGTAATTTATTTTCAGAACTATTGTAATATAAGACTGGACATTATTTCTGTAATTTCAGGAAATGTGTGTATTTACTTTCAGATTTTAAACAAGATTCGAACGGACATTTTTAGATAGTTTAACATTTGAAAATGGGCCAAACTATTGACAATGGCTTGACATGGTCTAAAATAGCTTGAACGCGGTTTCTGGGGCCTGAAAAATACGAAAAGCTTTTAGCCTCATGGTTGTGTGTCTTCAAAAAATTAAATACAAATTTTCAGGCATCAATTGTTTAAGTATTTAGTGATTAAAATTCAAAAGTTTTCTTTTTCGAAACCACTTTTCTACAACTTTGTGCTCAAATTGGTCAGCCTAAACTCCCTGTAAATACCCATTGAAATTCTAGGGAAAATGATTATTTTTAGATCAAAGGAGTTTCANTTTTTCAAATTCCAGAATCCATAACCACATGTAGGATTTAATATATGAAACATATATGCATGGGTCTAGGATATCCGAATTTGATAAAACCATTCAATTAATGATCTATGTGTTTATTTGACATTTCAAGTATGTGATTCGTCAACCTGTAATTTTTTCTCGTTAATATACTGTAATTAAGATGTATAGTTACTCTCTCTTGCGAAATTAGCCACAATTAGGATTGGCCAAAGGGTTAAACGATAAAAATGAGGCTAAAATGTGGCCATAGCCCAAGTATCTTGTCCTTTAGGCTAGTGAACTTAGATTTAGATAATTCTCTGCATATCTTTTAGGTAGAAAGGAAAAATACCCCTTTAGTTTGAAATTCAGTAAGTGATCGAAAATTATCTCAAATTACCATAACCCACACTCGGGAGTGGCAGTTCATGCCCCCGACCCTCAACTCCAAACATTAACAAAATGTACATAGCAACCACGAGTGCATTTCATGTGACGTTGTTTGTCGTGTGCTAAAAAACAACAAGTGCACACCATCGTGACTTGTTCAAGATAAATCCATAAACGTTTTAATCAATCTTAAAACTAAAATGCTCTTTAAACATAGAAGATATAAAGAATGATCGAACATTGCCTCAAATAGGTGTTATAACCGTCATGACCATAGTCCTGACTACGTAATCTACACTCGGGTGCGACAACTCATGTCCCCGTCTTGAAGCTTCAAATTATATTAAAATCACGTGTTGCAATTGCGGGTGCACTTCATGTAGCGTAATTGTAACATGTCCAAAAGCATAACAAGTGCACATTCTCGTTACTTGTTTTCAATATAAATCCATACTTATCAAAAGCGGTTAAATTTTAAAGAGTTTAAATCTACAATAGGCTAAAACACGTAAATAATCAGATAATTAGGCCAAATAACAATAGTTAAGTGACCGTGCTAGAACCACGGGATTCGGGAGTTCATAACACCTTCTCCCGGGTTAACAGAATACCTTACCCGGACTTCTGGTTCGCAGACATTTTAAACAGAGTCAAAAATTTCCTCGGTTTGGGATTTCAATAAATAAATGGTGTCCCGGAACACCATAAAAAATCCGGGTGGCGACTCTGAAACTAAAATAAATCCCAAATCCGAACAATGTCACTTAAAGTGGAAAAACTCCCTTATTACCCTTCATTAATCCGAGGGTAGAAAAGGAGGTGTGACAATGGTGGAAACCGTACTGCGGAAAAAGTGCTTGAATATGGCTACTATTGGCCATCGATCTACGAAGACGAAAACAAAATGGTCAAGGCATGTGATCAATGTAATAGACAAGGGTCCATTTCTAGAAGACATGAGATGCCTATGAACTTTGTGATGGAGGTCGAGATCTTTGATGTGTTGGGGATAGACTTCATAGGTCCCTTCATAAGCTCTTATGGCATGACATATATCTTGGTGGAAGTTTTATGTCTCCAAATGGGTCGAGGAAATCGCCTTTCCAAACAATGAGGCGAAGAGTGTAACCGCTTTCTTGAAGAAGAACATATTTACGCGGTTTGGAACCCCAATGGCCATTCTTAGTGATGGTGGTTCTCACATTTGCAACAAGTCTTTCACCAGGCTGCTCGAAAAATATGGATTCAAGCACAAGGTGGCCACCCCTTATCATCCTCAATCGAGTGGCCAGGTTGAGGTTTCCAACAGGGAGATAAAAAACATCCTAGCAAAAATTGGTAATGCAAATAGGATTGAATGGTCAAGGAAGCTAGATGACACATTGTGGGCATATCGCACAACATTTAAGACTCCCATTGGTACCTCACCATAATGGTTGGTTTTTGGTAAGGCGTGTCACATGCCAGTGGAGCTTGAACACAAAGTTATGTGGGCATTAAAAAAGTTGAATCTTGACTGGGTCGAAGCTGCTAATCTAAGAATGACACAACTCAATAAGATGGAAGAATTCCGTCTTCATGCCTCTGAGAGTGCAACCATGTATAAGGAAAACAATGAAGTTTGTTCATGACAAGAAGATTTTGAAGCGGGAATTCAAATCCAGTGATTTGGTCTTACCATAGGGCCAGACCATTTGGATTTGAGCGCTATTGAATTGGAGTCTGAAGACGGGACTCAAGCTTTCAAAGTAAATGGCCAACGGGTCAAGCACTACCTCGGAACCACAAGAGAAATTCACTTGGTAGAACAATTTGCACTCAAGGATAATCCTACACCAACCCCCACCACTAATTAGCCAAAGTTTGGGCAACATCGGCGTGGCGCGACGTTAAATCAAACGCTTCTTAGGAGGCAACCCATGTGTGGTAACACATTTTGATTAGATTTTAATTTCTGTAGATTTAGTTGTCAGTGTTGAGCAGTATGACGTGTGCGTTAGAATGCAGATAACCCAAAATACAATGAAACAGGGTGCAAGGACAGAGAAAAACGAAGGAAAGCAAGACATATGGTCTGCGACAACATATGTGATCGCATAATGTCTTTGTGGATGGCATAGTGGTCACAGACACACACAGAAGAAAATGCAATTTGGGCCTTCAAAAATACGGCGAGCTTTTTCTTTCTGCAGCCCGAATAACGATTATGCGACCATAGAAATCGATCACAAAACTGGTTTGCCTCATGCAGCCATTAACTCATCACATAATATATATGCGACCGCATAATATGTTATGCGATTCAGTTTATCACCACACACCTCCCAGGTATTAAAACCCTAATTCACTCTGCATTATAGTCACTTCTTCACACTCTCACACACACAAACACCGCATAACACCAAAGTGAAAATAAAATCAAAAAGAAAAAAAAAGAGACCAAAAACATTGAAACAACATCACAAAATCACAAAAATAAAAAAGAATTCGAAAGGAAGGGTTCACCTGGTTTGTGCTCCAGGACAATATCTTCAAATCCTCTGCTATCTAGTATGTAAAACAATTTCACCCTTTCTCCTGCTTGATCAAATGGAGGAATACCATGTGTCGCGCCCCATTTTCTCGCAAAATCGGGTTTCGACATGTGAAAACTCTTTTAAGGAGGAATTAAAATAGGAGAGTTTCCACCTAATCGTTTAAGGTGCGTTAGGGCACCTATTTGCAAATGACTCAGGTTTGACTAGTTTGCATCACCAAAGATCGAGTAAGGGCTCGAAATTAACTCGAAGAGAAGGTGTTAGGAACTCTTCGAGGTCCAGAAGTGTGGCTCTCGACCGAACTTGAAATATATGAATTAGTCGGATAAACAAAGATATAGAGAGCAAGAAGTTTGAGAAATTTTATTATTATAAAAGACTTTGAATAAGTACAAACACTTGAAAATAAAAGGAAAATACGATTGGGGGTCCTAAGTTTATTAGCCTAAAGGATCACCCCGTGTAACATAAATAATACTTCATAACTCCTTCGAGATGGGGTGTTACTCATATTATTCAGCAGACACAGACTATCATCTCCTGCTACCCGATTACTATCTTTAGGTTGTTACCTAAAGTGCACTAGTTCAATTATAAGTTGTACCTTATGCATGCACTACCCATCCCATACCTATGGTCCAGAAGGCGTTGGACCTCTATTTTGGGTGGTTCTAGACTTTACTTAGGTTGCTAAAAAAATTTCCAAACTAGCGACATACAAAACACATTGGACTACACATACGGGCACTTAAAGGCTCAAGTTAGCGTCCACAACAAATGCACGCGAAACAGATTTCATGTTAGGCAGTTCAAGATTAAGGAACTTAAATCCCTATAGACATGATTTCTAGGTGATAGGCATCAAGGCATGCAATCAGTTTCAGGAACTAACGAGATTTATAGGTAGGGTTGCATAAATCGTTACACGCTGATTATTGAGGAGGCAAATTCCTCAATTATTAGTCTATAAATGTTGCGCCTAGATGATTTATGTAATATAGGGAGTAGAAACTCAGAATTACTCAGACGCTTGATAATGGCCTAAGTGAATGATGAAAAATATAAAAAGGGCATAATTACCAGTTATTAAGGCCACAATGGCTTCCTATAGGCAGGATTTCTAACGATTAACATTTGGGAAACTGATTTTATTGTTAAACCTTATAGGTAGGTTTTCTAGGTGAACAATGCGATGTAACCACAAATGAAATGATTAAAGTCCTATAGGCATGATCTCTAGTGGATATGTTACAGTAATACAAATCAGAGGGGAGTTCCATGTTATTTATTTCCTAGGGGCAGGTTCTCTCATATAGAAACAAAGATATTGAGGCATGCTTGCTATTAATTTAGTAGTGCAAGTGTGGGGTTTTCCTAATGGCATATTTTCTACAGTGTGCATAGAGAATGAACGAGATAAAGCAAGTGCATCATTCAATCCTATAGGCATGTTATCTACCCATCGCATATTAATATTAAATTCTACCCCATCCCTTTTACTAACACCCCAATCGTTTTACAAAGATATTATTACAAACCCAAATTAACAAGTAAAGTAGTAACATTACATGACAGTAAACTGGCCTATAGCAGACCCAAATAAAATATCTAGATACCTAGACTCAGTAGGCCTTCATTACTTCTTAGGCCTTCAATAAAGAACCACACGATCACAAGTCCACAGGGAAGTCTATACCACTTTCAATGAGCCACAACACCAAGTGTTGCACCACTTGGAACAACCAGTATAGAACACAATACATGGTAGGGAAGTAGAGTATTAGGGACACTTTGGAGGCTAAAGGAATGACTAGGACCAATCCCTAGTGTGTCAGAGTTCACAAGGGCCTCAATTGGACCCCGAGCAGTGCTCACACTAGGGAGGCCAACGATAGAACCTAAGTAGCCTTGGCTTTCAGCTGACTAAGAATAGGAATTCAGAACACCAGAGTAACAAGTAAAGATAATGGACAAATATTCCCAGAATGAGCATACAATAAGACTGGTCAAGTAGACCAGTAAATTAAGCAAGGTTCATATAGCTAAATTACCACATAAACATCTATCTTAAGAATTAGTAGAAGAAACATGTTTGGAAACATACATAGGTTGCACTAGTTGACATCTAAGGGTCTAAATTAAGTTAAGTCTAACCTAATTCCATATTAATCAATACTTGGACATAATGGAGGGATACACATATTGATAATCACAGAAAGGAGAGAATATCAAATGAACCAAGGCATACTGGAAAACATGTTAGCATAGGAGTAAAGTCCCAGTCAATAAAAAATAGAGTGTTTGTCTTTTGGAAAACCAGGATAGTATGAAACAAGTTTAGAACATATTTTGGGGCAACATTAAACAACATTCCAATATACACAGGACTTAGTACCAAAAGGGTTCATTAAAGTAAAATGGGATTTTCATAGAGTATTATCTAAACACAATATGCAAAAACAACATACAACCACAATACTCAGGCTCATGTTGGAGTGGACTGCTATTGAAGTCCAAAACTAGATGTGTTAATATGCTACATGGTGCAGAACCAATATCAACACACAAAATATCACAGAGTGCAAATTATAGTGAAGAATAATAAAAATAGTAGACTATTGTCATGCGTCAATTAACAGAGAATGACATCAAAATTGAACACTATCATAGCTGAATCATGCTCATATAAGTTCAGATACATATGCATAAAGAAGGAAAGAACATTGTGAGGGTTTAAACACTAACCAACAGTAGAATCAAAAGAGTGAAGAGTGTAATAGCAAGACCCTTAATCCCCGTTGCTTCAGAGTTCAAAAGAGCCTCGATAATGGGCTCCGAGCAGTGCTTGCACCGGCGGAGGTTGTTCAATAATTTTAGAGATCTTGAGAGTAACAGTGAGGGAGTGAGTGAGAGAAGAGACTAGTGAAAATAATAGCAGGAATTAGGATTTTAGAAAATCTGTCCAAGGGGTTTTGTCACGACCCAAATTACGACACAGGTCGTGATGGCGCCTAACACCGGAGTCAGGCAAGCCAACAGTTGTTTACTAGTGAGGTTACCCTTATTTGACATACCAACCCCACATTTATCAAGTTTTAAAACGTAGGTCATTTAATTAAAAGAAACATTAACCAATTTAAATAAATACAACCGAAAAGATCGTGATCCAATATATACAGTCCCAAAATAAGAGTCTACTATGTGCATGCCAGGAACTGGTCTCACAAGTCAATAGGTAATCTAGCAGAATATATAAAAGATGATACAAACTGTACTATTGTCTGAAAGATGTTGAAAAAACAAACAAAAGATAACTCCATAGCCCAGATGAGGGTCGCCAAGGAAGACAGCTCACCGTGGAGTCAGGTCCATAAGATTTATATATCAAGCTCCGGCCGGATAACTGGATGCACCAGCCTCAAAACTTGTACAATTAAGTACAGAAGAGTAGTATGAGTACATAAACAATTATGTACCCAGTGAGTATCCCGCCTAACCTAGAAAAATTAGTGACGAGAGGTCGACCTGATACTTACTAGTGTCAGACAATGTGGAATGAGTACAGGCTAACAAGTAGTAGCAGTAATGAAAAGTAATAAGGAAATGAGCATCAAATAACAATCACCATTACCCTCGTGCCATCTTTTTCCATGGCATATCAGTTATTTATCCTTCTTTCTTTTCATGAAAATAACAATTAAAATTACAGGGCTTCTCACAATTTAGCAAAAACACATAACAGGCTATAAACGTACGTTCATTTTGACGTGAAAAGTAAATGTGCACTATCGAGGGTCGAACGGCCCGAACCATAGATGCATCTATCTGACCCGCTCGCAAATCGAACCTGCGACATGGTTAATATAATACCAAGTCCACCCCCACTCGCGAATCGAACCTGCGACTCGGGTTAATATAATATTAGGGCTACCCCGCTCGCGAATTATCCATGCGACTCGGGTTCCCATCTAAATTCCAATTCATGATTAGTAGGAGATTTCCAGATAATTTAGTAGGGGACATACTAACAGTGTGAGAATTTTAGAGATAGAAACTTCAATACCGACTCCTTAGGCCTTGACATGTNCCGCAAATAAGGACAAAACCACCATTTATAATTACCTATGGGGATAATTCCCACTTACAAGGTTAGAAAGGAGACTCACCTCGTGCCGAATTCACTTCCCCGACCAAGAACGTGCCCGAACTCCGAACTCTATACCCGAGGACTCGAAACTAGCCAAAAGTTATACAAATTCATTAATTTATGCTACAAGTATGGAAATTATCCTACCCATTTAGTAAATTCACCATTCTTAAAGAAATTCTAAAATCCGACCCCAGACCCACATGTTCTGATTTCAATAATTCTCGAAGAAAACACTCACCCATACGATTTCCACTTGATTTCGTAGCTGAATGGCGGGTAAATTCTCAAATTATCACAAGCTCTAGGTTACTACTCAATTCTCGTTTTTTCACTAATTTATGTAGTTAATTAAGCTAGAAATCCATGCATGAAGCTAATTCTTGAGTAAAGTTTACTTACCTTAAATGATAAGGTCGATAGCCCCTCAACAATGGTGGAAAATTGCCCAAGGAATATGAAGGAAATGAGAAAATGGGTTTAAAACCCATTTATAAAAACACACTGCCTGGACAGTGTTTTCGCACCTGCGGCTCGAGGACCGCACCTGCGGCTCGAGGACCGCACCTGCGGTCTCGCACCTACAAAAATGGGCTGGGGGCCTGGGCCTGCACCTGCGGAGTGGAGACCGCACCTGCGGAGTGGAGACCGCACCTGCGGCTCCGCTCCTGCGGAATATTGTCTGCACCTGCGATAATTGGCCAGGCCACTGGGGAATCACACCTGCGATGCTGGGGACCGCAGGAGCGGTCTCGCACCCGCGACTGGGAAACCGCACCTGCGGTCACACCAGAACAGGTGCAGCAGCAGCTATGTTTTGCTAGTTTTTAGCGCCGAGAGGCACCTGGGCCCACCCGAGCCCTAGTCCAAATATACCAATGAGTCCCAAATCATAATACAGACTCGCTCGAGTCTTCAGAACATTCAAAACAACGCTAAAACTCAAAATTACACCTCCAAACCCCAAGAACCAAACTTAAGAACTTTATGTTTTCTAGACTTCGCTAATCACGCGCTGTGCCGACCTATACAACTCGGAATGACACAAAATTTTGCAGGCAAGTCATATTTAACATAACAGAACTATTCCCAGTCTCAGAATTCCGTTCGGACCTTGATAACACAAAAACACGTCCCAAGCCAAAATATGAACTTAAGGAACTTCTTATTTTAATATTAGGCGCCGAAATGCCCCCGAGTCATCAGAAACCCATTCCGAACATACGCCCAGGTCCGAAATCATCACACGAAGCTACCGGAATCGACGAAACTCGATTCCATGGTCGTTTACTCAAAATGTTGACCAAATTCAAACTTGGCTTTAAAGGCCAACCTTAAGGAACCAATTGTTCCTATAGCACTCTAAACACCTCCGAATCCCGGACCACTAGTCCCCGCAAGTCATAAATCATAAAAAGCCGCTAAGGGAAGTTTCATCTTGGGGAACAGGGTCCGATAACGCAAAATGATTGGTCAGTTCGTTACATTCTCCACCTCTTAAACAAATGTTCGACCTCGAATGGGTCTAGAATCATACCTGAAGTGCCGAATATGTGTGGATATCTTCTCCGCATGTCCTCCTCGGATTCCTAGGTCGCCTACTCGACTGGTTGGCCCCTCCACTGGACCTTTATGGCAGAAACTCTCTTGGACCTCAACTGGCGGTCCTGCCTATTAATGATAGCAACTAGCTCCTCCTCGTAGCCAACCTCTCATCCAACTGAATAGTGCTGAAATCAACCATATGAGAGAAGTCGGTGTGGTATCTCCGAAGCATGTATACGTGAAAAACTAGGTGAACTCCTGATAAACTGGGAGGCAAGGCCAGCTCATAAGCAACCTCCCTAACTCGCCTCAACACCTCTAATAGACCTATAAACCTCGGGCTCAGCTTGCCCTTCTTCCCAAACCTCATAATACCCTTTATAGGCGAGACTTTCAACAGGACCCTATCTCCCTCCATAAAGGATACATCGTGCGCCCTCTGATCCGCGTAACTCGTATGTCTGGACTGTGCTGTACGGAGCCTCTCCTGAATCAACTTCACTTTCTCCAAGGCATCCCTCACCAGGTCGGTGCCATATAACTTATCCTCGCCAGGCTCAAACCACCCGATAGGAGAACGAAATCACCGACCATACAAAGTCTTAAATGGTGCAATCTCAATGCTGGACTGATAACTATTATTATAAGCAAACACGACCAAAGGCAAGAACTGGTCCCACTAACCTCCAAAATCAATCACATATGCACTGAGCATGTTCTCTAATATCTAAACTGTACACTCCGACTGACCATCGGTCTGAGGGTGAAATGCTGTGCTAAGGTCTATCTGGGTACCCATCTCACTATGCAATGCTCTCCAGAAGTGCGAGGTGAACTGAGGATATCGATCTGATATGATGGACACCGGTACACCATGCAACCAGACTATCTGCCGAATATAAATCTGGGCCAACCTCTCAGATGTATAAGTAGTAGCCACTGGAATGAAATGCGCCGATTTGGTCAATCTATCCACAATGACCCAAACCGTGTCAACCTTCCCCAAAGTCCAAGGAAACCCAACCACGAAGCCCATGGCGATGCGCTCCCATTTCCACTCAGGAATGGGCATCTGCTGAATTACGCCTCCTGGCCTCTGGTGCTCATACTTAACCTGTTGGCAATTAAGACACCTAGTCATATACCCCACAATGTCCTTCTTCATCCGCCTCCACCAGAAATGCTGCTTCAAGTCACGATACATCTTCGTAGCACCAGGATCTATAGAATACCGAGAACTGTGGGCCTCCTCTAGAATCCTCTCCCTCAGGCCATCAACATTAGGAACACATAAGCGGCCCCGGATTCTCAGAACACCATCCTCGCCAATAGAAACCTCCTTGGCCTTACCCTGAACCACTGTCTCCCGAAGCTATACTAAGCATGGATCATAGAACTGTCGGGCCTTAATCTCTCCCAACAATGAAGACTGAGCAACCACATGTGCCAAAACTCGACGAGGCTCTAAAAGATCTAATCTCACCAGGCGATGGGCCAAGGAATGAATTTCCAAGGCTAGAGGTCTCCCCTCTGCTGCAATATAAGCCAAGCTACCCATACTCTCACCCTACCTGCTCAAAGCATCTGCCACCACATTAGCCTTGCCCGGGTGATAAAGAATGGTGATATCATAATCCTTCAAATACTCAAGCCACCTGCGCTGCCTCAAATTAAGATCCTTCTGCTTGAACAAGTGCTGCAAGCTACGATGCTCGGTATAAACCTCACAGGACACTCCATACAAGTAGTGCCTCCAAATCTTAAGAGCATGAACAATCACCGCCAACTCCAAATCGTGCACAGGGTAATTCTTCTCATGAACCTTCAGCTGGCGCGAAGCATAAACAATAACTCTCCCCTCCTGCATCAATACACATCCCAAGCCAACGCATGAAGCGTCAGAATATACCATGTACATCCCAGAACCGGAAGGCAATACTAGAACTGGCGCTGAGGTCAATGCTGACTTGAGCTTCTGAAAGCTCGCCTCACACTCGTCGGACCATCTGAAACAGGTATTCTTCTAAGTTAATCTAGTCAATGGAGCTGCAATAGAAGAGAACCCCTCCACAAATCGGCGATAATAGCCTACTAGGCCCAAAAAGCTCCGGATCTCTGTAGCTGAAGTAGGATGCGACCAACTCTGAACTGCCTCGATCTTCTGAGGATCAGCCTGGATACCCTCTCCAGACACCACATGCCCCAAAAATGCCACGGAATCCAACCAAAAGACACACTTGGAGAACTTCGCATATAGTTTCTGCTCCCGCAAGGTCTGGAGCACAACTCTCAAATGATGCTCGTGCTCCCCCAGGCTACGTGAGTAAACCAAAATGTCATCACTGAAGACAATGACAAAGGAATTAATATACGGCCTGAACACCCTATTCATCAAGTCCATGAATGCTGCTGGGGCATTAGTCAAGCCAAAAGACATCACCAGGAACTCATAATGGCCATACTTCGTACGAAAAGCAGTCTTCAGAAAATCTGAAGCCCGAATCCTCAACTGATGATACTCCGATCTCAAATCAATCTTAGAAAACACACGAGCACCCTGCAACTAGTCAAACAAATCATCGACGCGCGACAAGGGATACTTGTTCTTAATCGTTACCTTGTTCAGCTGGCGATAATCAATACACATCCGCATAGACCCATCCTTCTTTTTCAAAAATAGAACTAGAGCACCCCACAGCGATACTCGGTCTGATGAACCCTTTAGCTAACAACTCCTCAAGCTGCTCCTTCAACTCCTTCAACTCTTTTGGAGCCATACGATACGAAGGAATGGATATAGGTTGGCTGTCTGTAGCTAAATTAATACAAAAGTCAATATCACGGTCCGGAGGCATGCCCGGAAGATCCGAAGGAAATACATCAGCAAACTCTCAAACAACTGGCACATAATCAATCGTTGAAGACTCGACGGTGGTGTCCCGCACATAAGCAAAATAGGCCAGGCAACCCTTCTCGACCATATGTCTAGCTTTCAAGAATGAAATAACCCGGCTGGCTGCACTAACTGAGGGACCTCTCCACTCCAGCCTAGGCGACTCTAGCATGGCTAAAGTAACTGTCTTGGCATGGTAATCTAGCACGGCATGATAAGGAGAAAGCCAATACATGCCTAAAATGATATCAAAATCAACCATGTCGAGCAATAAGAGATCCACTCGAGTCCCGAACCCGTAGAATATGACCATATAGGACAGGCAAACCCGGTCTACTACAACAGAATCGCCCACAAGAGTGGACACACATATAGGATAACCCAATGACTCATGAGGAACATCCAGGAAATGAGCAAATAAGACCGAAACATAGGAATAAGTTGATCCTGGATCAAATAACATTGATTCCTCTCTACCACATACCGTAATAATATCTGTGATCACGGTGTTTGAGGCCACTGCATCTAATCTGGCCAGAAAAGCATAGAATCTAGCTGTAGAACTGGAAGACTGAGACCCGCCAAAATGAACAGGAGCTGGCTGACCTCCCTCTGACTGGCCTCCACCTCTAGGACGACCCCTGCCAACCTGTCTCCCACCTCTAGGTGGCCGAACTGCTGGTGCTGGATTCATAGGCTGGTAACTCTGCTGCACTGCCTTTTCGCAAAACCTGGGACAAGTCCTCCTGATATGGCCGAGATCCCCGCACTCATAACATCTCACTGGAGGCACGGCCTGGTGCGGCCTGCTGCCCTGGAGTAGAACCCTGGATAACTGGGGGACAATGAGAACCCTCTGGTATAGCACTGAAGTAAGGCCTCACTGGAGCACCACAAGGAGGAGGTGGTGGTGGTGCTGAATATGGGGGCATGATGGGCTGACCCCTACTAAACTGACCCCTGCTCCCAGCTGGGGCACCTCTGAAATCCCCAGAATGTATGGCTCTCTTATCCGGCTGTACCTGCTCCCTGACTCTCGACCGATAACCCTCGATCTTGCGAGTAATCTCCACTACTAACTGATAAGGAGTCCCCATCTCCACCTCTCAGGACATGCTGGTCCTAATGCCTGGATGCAGCCCGGCAACAAATCTCCGCACTCTCTCAGCATCGGAAGGTAGTATCATGAGTGCATGGCGAGATAACTCTGAAAATCTGGCCTAGTAGTCTGTCACTGACAGTTTCCCCTGCTCCAGCTGCTCAAACCGATACTGCAACTCTTCCCTCTCAGAGGGTGGAATATATCTGTCTAGGAACATCTGAGTGAACTGCTCCCAAGTGATAGGAGGAGAACCTGCTGGCCTGTTGAGAATATAGGACTGCCACCATCTGCGAGCTTTGCCCTCTAACTGGAAGGTAGCGAAGTCCACTCCATGGGACTCCAATATCCTCATATTGTGCAGTCGGTCCCTACACCTTTCAATGGAATCCTGGGCATCCTCTCCTCGCTCACCCCTGAAGACCGGATGCAATTGAGTACATCTGTCCAATAACTTCTGCGGATCATCATCCGCAACTGGTCTGGGCTCAGGTGCTGCTGCTACAGGCTGAACCCCACCCACGAGCAGTGTACCCGGGTTATGATGAAGTGCGGTTGTCTGGCCTGCAGCCTTGGCAGTAGGGCTCTGGGCTCCCCCTCCTACCTGAGATGTGGCAGGATCCGCTATAAATAAACCCGCCTAGGACATAGAATCCATAAATCTCAATATACGGCTCACAAACTCCTGGAAGCCTGGCGCTGTCATGAAGTCCACTCGAGCAGGACCCGCTGGGGGCACCTCCCTCTGCTCCTCTATATGAGGATCCGTTGGTGGTGCAACTAGAACAGCTTTGGGACGCCCCCGTTCCCTACCTCGGGTCGGTGCCCTTCCCCGGCCTCTACCATACGTACGCATCCTCACCATATGTGAGAGAATAGAAGAATGAGATTTAGTATACCATCAATTTCACGATAGATCATGAATAAAGAGAGGTTTCCTAACACCCTATAACCTCCCGAAGATAAATACAGATGTCTCTGTATCGATCCGCAAGACTCTATTAGGTTTGCCCATGACTTGTGAGACCTACGTGAACCTAGTTCTCTGATACAATTTTGTCACGACCCAAAATCCGACACAAGTCATGATGGCACCTAACACCGGAGTCAGGCAAGCCAACAGTTGTTTACTAGTGAGGTTACCCTTATTTGATATACAAACCCCACACTTATCAAGTTTTTAAACTTAGGTCATTTAATTAAATGCGGAAACATTAACCAATTTAAATAAATACAACCAAAAAGATCATGATCCAACATATACAGTGCCAAAATAAGAGTCTACTATGTGAATGACAAGAACTAGTGTCACAAGTCAATGGCCAATCTAGCTGAATATACAAAAGATGATACAAGTTGTACTATTGTCTGAAAGATATAGACAGAAAGAAACAAAAGATAACTCCATAGCCCAGCTGAGGGGTCGCCAAGGAAGACAACTCGTCGTGGAGTCAGGTCCAGAAGATATATATATCTAGCTCCGACCGGATAACAAGATGCACCAGCCTCAAAACCTGTACAATTAAGTACATAAGCGTAGTATGAGTACATAAATAGATATGTACCCAGTGAGTATCCCGCCTAACCTCGAAGAAGTAGTGACGAGAGGTCGACGTGATACTTACTAGGGTCAGACAATGTGGAATGAGTACAGGCTAACCAGTAGTAGAAGTAATGAAAAGTAATAAGGAAATGAGCATCAAATAACAATCACTATTACCCTCGTGCCATCTTTTTCCACGGCATATCAGTTATTTATCCTTCTTTCTTTTCATGAAAATAACAATTACAATTACAGGGCTTCTCACAATTTACCAAAAACACATAACAGGCTATAAATGTACGATCATTTCGACGTGAAAAGTAAATGTGCAGTGCCGAGGGTCAAACGGCCCGCACCATAGATGCATCTATCTGCCCCACTTACGAATTGAACCTGCGACACGATTAATATAATACCAAGTCCACCCCCGCTCGCGAATCAAACTTGCGACTCGGGTTAATATAATATTAGGGCTACCCCGCTCGCGAATCAAACTTGCGACTCGGGTTAATATAATATTAGGGCTACCCCGCTCGCGAATCATCCATGCGACTCGGGTTCCCATCTAAATTCCAATTCATGATTAGTAGGAGATGTCCAGATAATTTAGTAGGGGACATACTAACAGTGTGAGAATTTTAGAGATATAAACATCAATCATGACTCCTTAGGCCTTCACATGTGAAATTCAAGGACATTAGGCTACTTAATCCATCTACAAGATCACAGATTCAAAACATAAAGCATGCTTGTGAGTCCTAAACTACCCGACAAAGCATAATAGTAGCAGCGCACGGACTCTCGTCACTTCGTGCGTATGCACCCCTTCCCCCCAGCAAATAAGGACAAAGCCACCATTTATAATTACCTATGGGGACAATTCCCTCTTACAAGGTTAGAAAGAAGACTCACCTCGTGCCGGACCAAGAACGTGCCCGAAACTCTGAACTCTATACCCGAGGAGTTGAAACTAGCCAAAATTTATACAAATTCATTAATTTATGCTCAAAGTATGGAAATTCTCCTACTCATTTAGTAAATTCAAAATTCTTAAAGAAATTCTAAAATCCGACCCTGGATCCACATGCTCGAATTTGAATAATTCTCGAAGGAAACACTCACCCATAGCCTAAGGATCACAAATATATGATGTCCACTTGGTTTCATAGCTAAATGGCTGGTAAATTCTCAAATTATCACAAGATCTAGGTTACTACCCAATTCTTTATTTTTCACTAATTAATGTAGTTAATTAAGCTACAAACCATGCATGAAGCTAATTCTTGAGTAAAGTTTACTTAACTTAAATGATCAGGCCGATAGCCTCTAAACAATGGTGGAAAATCACCCGAGGAATAAGAAGGAAATGAGAAAATTGATTTAAAACCCGTGTATAAAAACACACTGTCTGGATATTGTTTTCGCACTTGCGGCTCGAGGACCGCACCTGCGGAAATGGGCTGGGGGCCTAGGCCCGCACTTGCGGAGTGGTGACCGCACCTGCGGCTCTGCTCATGCAATAATTGGCCAGGCCACTAGGGAATCAGACCTGGGATGCTGAGGACCACAGGAGCGGTCTCGCACCTATGACTAGGCTCAGACAATGTGGAATGAGTACACGCTAACCAGTAGTAGCAGTAATGAAAAGTAATAAGGAAATGAGCATCAAATAACAATCACTATTACCCTCGTGCCATCTTTTTCCATGGCATATCAATTATTTATCCTTCTTTCTTTTCATGAAAATAACAATTACAATTACAGGGCTTATCACAATTTACCAAAAACACATAACGGACTATAAATGTACGGTCATTTCGACGTGAAAAGTAAATGTGCACTGCCGAGGGTCAAACGGGTCGTACCATAGATGGATTTATCTGCCCGCTTACGAATTGAACCTGCGACACGATTAATATAATAACAAGTCCACCCCCGCTCGCGAATCGAACTTGCGACTCGGGTTAATATAATATTTGGGCTACCCCGCTCGCGAATCATCCATGCGACTCGGGTTCCCATCCAAATTCCAATTCATGATTAGTAGGAGATTTCCAGAAAATTTAGTAGGGGACATACTAACAGTGTGAGAATTTTAGAGATATAAACTTCAATCATGACTCCTTAGGCCTTCACATGTGAGATTCAGGGACATTAGGCTACTTAATCCATCTACAAGATCACAGATTCAACACATAAAGCATGCTTGTGAGTCCTAAACTACCTGACAAAGCATAATAGTAGCCGCGCACGGATTCTCGCCACTTTGTGCGTATGCACCCCTTCCCCCCATCAAATAAGGACAAAGACACCATTTATAATTACCTATGGGGACAATTCCCTCTTACAAGGTTAGAAAGAAGACTCACCTCGTGCCGGACCAAGAACGTGCCTGAAACTTTGAACTCTATACCCGAGGACTTTAAACTAGCCAAAAGTTATACAAATTCATTAATTTATGCTCAAAGTATGGAAATTCTCCTACTCATTTAGTAAATTCACAGTTCTTAAAGAAATTCTAAAATCCGACCCCGGGCCCACATGCTCGAATTTGAATAATTCTCGAAGGAAACACTCACCCATAGCCTAAGGATCACAAATATACGATTTCTACTTGATTTCATAGCTAAATGGCGGGTAAACTCTCAAATTATCACAACATCTAGGTTACTACCCAATTCTTGATTTTTCACTAATTAATGTAGTTAATTAAGCTAGAAATCCATGCATGAAGCTAATTCCTGAGTAAAGTTTACTTAACTTAAATGATCAGGCCGATAGCCCCTCAACAATGGGAGAAAATCGCCCAAGGAAGAAGAAGGAAATGAGAAAATTGATTTAAAACCCGTGTATAAAAGCACACTGTCTGGATAGTGTTTTCGCACCTGCGGCTTAATGTGTGGCTAGAATTCGTGATTTTAAGCATTATATCCCTCGCATTTTATGAGCTTTAAT